>VWZG01008543.1:1551040-1609887 GCA_013396735.1 Grallaria varia
CAGGGCAATGAATTGACAATTCACAGGGAGATGCAAAAGGCGGAGAGGAGCCAGCCCCCAGGTGCAGCGCGCCGCACATGCCCCGAGAAACGATCCCGTACAGCTCCAACACAGCGGCTCCTTGTGCGCTGACGTACCGGGCAACCCAGAAACATCGCGAAAGAACACAAATAATCCGCCCCACGGAACCGTCCTTCCCAGTTGCCTTTCCCCATCCATTCCTTCTCGCCTCCTCGACCCGTAACTTCCCCGGGAAGTGGAGCGGGGGCAGCCGCGGGGTGTAGGGGTGGGGGGTATTAGGCCGGTGTGTCTCGGGGAAGCCGGGGCGGCCGCCCGTGCCCCCCGCTCGGGGCTTCCAGCAGCCGCTCCCTCGGGAGATCGCCCGGCACATGACGCAGCCATGTGAAACGCGAAATATATTAAACTTGACGGGAGATGGCACGGCGGAGGCGAGAGAGGGGAGGAGGAAAGGGAAAAAAAAAGGGAAAAAAATTTAAAAACCTTACGAGGCCACTTAGTTTAATCGACTCTCCGCTTCTCCCTCCCACGCCGAGCGAGGGAAGGGCACGGAGTCGCTGCGCGGTGGTTCCCCGACCCCCGGGGCCGCTGCGCCCCCCGAGACCGTCACCTCGCACCGTGCGGTCCCCGCAGGGGCCGGGGGGCCGCGCCGTCATCCCGCCCAGGGACACGGGCATGGAGGGACGGAGGGATGGAGGGGGCGAACTCCCGGCGGCAGCGCAGCGCAGCGCAGCGGGCTCTGCCGCCGGCTCGGCAGCCCCCGGAGCGGGAGAGGGCTGGGGGATGCGCTCTCGCAGGCAGCCGCGGCGGGCGGGCACCCTCGCAGCGCCTCTCCGGGGCTTCCCCTGCGCGGCGGCCGCTCCATCTGACTTGGCCGGATAACGGGAACGAAGGGGAGAGCGGCGGCGGCGGCGGCGGCGGGGAGGTTGGGAAAGGGGGAATACAGCCAGTCTGGAAACTAGCCGCAGGATGAGCCGCCTGCAAGGAGGATGGTGAAGGGATCCGCCGCTGCACCCGCGGCTCATCCGATTACCCTACGTGCACGTCTCACGGCCCGCACACAGACACGCACTCCCGGAGCCATCCCGCCCCCCTTCCCCATGCCGGTGCCCCCCCCGCCGGGGCGGCAGGCACGGCTGGAGCCCGCACGTTCCCCGGGATGCTGTTGCGGCGCTCACGCCGCCGCTGCGCTGCCGCTCGCACTTTCGGGGGGCGCGTTTTGCGTCGGGCGAGCGAGGGGGGCACGGGGAGCCGGAGGGGGCTGCGAGGGGGTTCCAGGAGAGACCGGCGGGGTGGGGAGGGCGAAGGAGGGAGGGAAGAGGCCGGCGCTGGAAGGGCAGGAAGGGTTAAGAGCCGTGCGGCGCTTCAGCGCTGGATAGCGCTACGCGAGCGGGAGGCTGGGGGCGACAGGGGAGGGGGGGAAACCGGGAGAGGGGCGAGGGAGCCAGCGGGTCAGGAGTGGGGTGGTAGACGGAGGGGGGCCTGGGATGCCCCGGGCCGCGGCGGTGCCCCCCCCCCTCGGCGTCCCTCCCTCCCCACGCGTGGGGCAGGGGTGGGGAGGAGGCGGTACCTTGTACGAGGATCCCGCAGAGGCTGTAGAAGCGCAGGAGCGCGCCGGGCTTCAGCCGCATCCTGGGGGCTCCCCTCGGGCTGGGTGGGCGCCAGGCACGCAGATCCGCAGCCTCCCGCCGCTCCGCTCTCCGGGCGCTTCCTTCCCCCCGCAGGAGCCGCCGCCGCCGCCGCCTCCGCCGCAGTGTCTCCCTCGCTGTATCCAGTGGGGTGAGGAGGAGGAGGAGGAGGAGGAGGAGGAGGACCAGGGTCGCGGGGGTGGATTGGGGAGGGAGGAGGAGGAGGAGGAAAGAGCGGCTCTCTCCGCTGGCTCCGGCGCTGCTGGGCAGGTTCAGGTTCCCACCGCGGAGCGGTGCCAGGTGCCCCCGCCGGCTCCCCTTGCCCCTGCTGGCGTGTCCGTCCGTCCGTCCGTCTCTCCGTTCGCCTCTCCTCTCCCGTCCCGTCCCGTCCGTCCCGTCCTGTCCCGCTGGCGGGCGGCGGCGGAGGGATGCGCAGGGAATCCGCTCCCGCTCCGCTCCAGCCGCTTCCCGGCGCGACACACAAGGGCACTCTCGCCTCGCCGGGCTGCCCCGGCCCGGCCCCGCCCCCGGCGCTGGACACGCCCCCTCAAGGGAAACCACGCCCCTTCCAGCGGGGCCGCGCCCCCGCCCGCCACACCCGGCCCTGCCTGCGCTCAGGCCACGCCTCCTTAACCACAAACCACGCCCACGAGTTATATGGCCACACCTCTTCATCCATCGGCTACGCCCCTTACGATGGTCATGCCCNTCCTGTCCCGCTGGCGGGCGGCGGCGGAGGGATGCGCAGGGAATCCGCTCCCGCTCCGCTCCAGCCGCTTCCCGGCGCGACACACAAGGGCACTCTCGCCTCGCCGGGCTGCCCCGGCCCGGCCCCGCCCCCGGCGCTGGACACGCCCCCTCAAGGGAAACCACGCCCCTTCCAGCGGGGCCGCGCCCCCGCCCGCCACACCCGGCCCTGCCTGCGCTCAGGCCACGCCTCCTTAACCACAAACCACGCCCACGAGTTATATGGCCACACCTCTTCATCCATCGGCTACGCCCCTTACGATGGTCATGCCCCCTCGCGCGGGGNCCGGAGCCGGTGCTGAAGCGGCGGCAGAGCCGGGGCGGCACCGCCGGGAGCGGGTCGGGGCGCGCCGGCCCCGCGCGGCCCCTCACGGCGCGGCCTGCACACCCCCCCTCCTGCCGCTGCCTCTCCGCCCGCCTCTCTGAAAGCGCCGGCTGAAGGGATGAGTCTCCGCGTTCCTCAGGGCGCCGGAATTCCCGTGCAGGCGCCTTCCCCGCAGCGGTGAAAAGAGCGGCCCCGCTCGTGAGGTTGTCCCCGAGCAATGGCAATAAAGAGCTCCCTGGACTTTTCGCGGCGTTGCCCGGACTCTGAATGGCTTCGGGGAAAGTTCCTTGTTTGGAGGCTTTCTTGGGAGGGTCGGGAGCATTTTGTGCTCCTAAAGTGCTTGGGTTCTAAGAGATAAGGCTCTGAATGTGGTAAGGAAATGCAGGCAGCCGCTTCATGTCCGTGTGTTTGGTGTTTAGTGTGGTCCACCTTTGCCAAAGCCTCTCCCTGAAACCAGAATGTCTGTTTTTTAAGTTGATGGTTCTGGCTGTGCGCGCCCTGTGGGGGAATTGTGTTGTCTCGGAGGAAGCAGCATCTCCTGCATCGGTGATGATGGGGGGTTTCTCCGGCTCCATCCTTTTTCTCTGGAGTTTTTCTCTCCAGCACAAGGCAGTGCATTTCCCACAGTACCCCTCTGTGTTTATGCCAGACTTTGACACCAAAGAGCTTTACTGAGATAAGTGATGAGAAAGCCTTGCCTACAGGAAAGGGAAGCTCTTTAAGAGCTCATTTCGCTGAAGGCTGCGTGGTCTTAGATCATCAAGGAAGTGCAATCAGTTGTCAACTTTTCCTTGAAGAGCTTGGGCTAGTGTGGGCTCTGTGAGGTTATGTGCTCTGTAGTCATATCTTCCACTTTGTCCATTAGTCTGCAGTGATTATGCCTGGCAAAATTTGAAACTGCATCAGGATTTATATTGAGGCCTCCCTATCTCCAAAGTATGTTCACATAAAATACAGAATCAAATTACAGAATTTCGTTTCAATGTTCTATCATTTGTATGGTTTTGTGTCAAAGGAACATCACATTCTTCCCTATGCCTTTGGTAGGTTGCATTAACACAATCAGAAATGTTGTACTAGGACGTCCCCTAGGAGGGTAAGCATTTGAAGTCTCTCTCTAACGGATGATACTTGCGATACCTGTTTGGGTTTTTTACTGCTACTGAAAAAAATACACAATAGGCAAAGGTTTTACAGCTGTTCTTAGGGTTCACTGCAGGTACAGCAGTAATGAATGGGAAATGATTATCAAAATATTGTGGAAGTCTTACAAAAAGGATCAAGTCATCATTTTCAAGGCAGCGCTGCAAATGTCAGCAAATGCTTTTTTTTTTTTTTTAGGGGAGGAAATTAAAAAGTAATTCCTACAAAATAAGCAACTTAAATCCTTCACTAAGGCAGAGCTGTAATCCATCCCAAAGTGCTTTTGCATTAATTATGACAACTGACAGCTCTGTACTTTTGACAAGACATACTTTTGATTGTAGTCTTGTTCCAGGAAACGTTATGGGAAAGTTACAAGTGTCTTCCCAGCTTAGTGATTAAAAGCTATGAAAAGAGGTCTCCTGGCAGGTGTAGGAATGAAGTACCTGTCTGTACATTGAGGGGTTTCCAAGTCTTTGCCGCATTAGTACACTTGGAAAAGCTGATCCACATGTTTAGAAACACCAGCTGACATTTTTCTTCCCAGGACCCAGTAACATGGACATTACACCACACCCCATGTCAGAAGCATAACCAAACATACTGGTACTCACCATTCTTTTCTGGCCCGAGGGGTTTCTGAAATGAGCTGGGGTGTTAACACTATTCCTCTGCGTCACAGAGCAGAAGTCTTTACTAATCATTAGAAAATTACACCTGGGGTTGAAACCCCACCAATAAAGCCCTGCAGGGGGGAGGAGTATCAAGAGATCTTTACACTGTGTAAGCTGATGTGACCTTTCTGTCCGTTTTTCAAAAAGCACCAAAAAATTTACAACAAAACCCCTTGGTTTATCTAACTAACTATATATCTGAAAAATGTATTATTAAAATCACTAGAAGTGCCAGACATGATGTCATACTTCTGATTAACTTAGCTGAGTTAATTTGACATTTTATGTAGGGGTAGTATCACGTCTTACAATGGCCAGTGGCAGCTGACACCAAACATAAGCAGAACTTTGTAATTGGTCTGTGGAGCTGGAGCTCACACAGCCTGGTCAGAAGCCTCATTACATCCAGACCAAAAGGGCAACAGGCACTCTTCAGGAAACACACTTCACAAGAGAGTAAAAAAGTAAAACCGCAAAATATTACATGAGATAACACTGAAAATCAGGTGCAAAGGGTAAATATTTTATCAGAACCAGAAAAATGTTCTTCTGCATTATCCTGTCATTTATCAAGGTGATATGTACAAATATTCCTAATGCTAAACAAAGCAAAATAATTTAATCCCCAAGCAAGATTCGGAAAGAGTCCTCAAGTGTCTCCTCTTGCTGAATCAATAAATAGAAAGTTGTTCAGCTTCCCATACAGTCTCAGCATAGATATTATATTACATTCTCCTCCCTCACAGTTTTTTTCATGTTTGTGTTCACTCAAAAATGAACAGACAAACCCTTCCTTAAGCAGAGCAGCCAGCTTTCTCAGTTGTTCCTTCTCAATATTTGTCATTAATCCTTTTCTAGACAGCATATATTTCACAGGTATTGGTGAATAGCTGATGAAACTACACACAGCCACAATAGACAGCTCAGATCACAAACTGGTTTATGTCTGGGTCCACTACACGATCAGTTAATTTTCTTGCACTCCTTTTTTTTCCTCTGATCAAGAAAACTTTGGGATTCTCTCTGAAAAGCTAAACTCTACCTCCTCTAGAAGGAGACATCTGTATTGGGCCAATCTACCCCTAAATTCTGCCTTGAAAGACAAGCAAAATCTGAAGGGATAATTATGTTTTTAGTGATGCTCCTTGTTAGCATCAGTGTTCCATGATTAAGGAAAGGAAATGATCACCGAGGAAAGCATATTTATTTGGCAAAATATTGTGGTTATGTTGAATTCAACAAGTGGTGGAAGATGTAGAGGTAATTTAAGGTGAGAGAAACTTCCAGTATTACAAGCTAAGAAACATAGCTCTAGAAACGCTTGCTCTGTGCTATTTCTATAATATATACTTTAAAGTAAATTTTATAAAATCTAGAGGGTAACAAAGAAGTAGTCGAAATATGGTTGCAGAGTTCCAACAACAACAAAGAAGCCCCAGAGGAAATAAGGTATGGAGAAGGCAAGCTGGCAGTGACAGAAGTTAGAGACAGATTCTATCCTGAGTTGCAAAACTGCTAAACACTCACAAGCACATTTAAAATAGGAATTTGAAAAGTAAGACTTGTTTATATGACTCGATAAAAAAAATCTTGTAAGAAAACCCCACTTCAGCTGCCATGTATCATTGGAAAATTGTCTGGTTGGATAATAAAGATTTTTGTGGCAGTCCTTAATAAGTCCTTAGTGCTTATATTTGCCCCAATAAACCTGAAAGTGGCAGAGTGGCTTCGCTCATGTGGATGGTCCCTCTCCAGGAGGCACCACGTGTGGTCACAGAAAGGGCATTTCCCTGCCCAGTGCACCAGTCCTGGCCTGTGTGGACATCAGGGGAGCAGATGTTCCTCAACTGAAGTGTGTGTGTTTGCCTTTTATGCTACCCTTTACCATACTTCAGCAGCTGGAACAGAAGAGTTGGGGCTTTGTTTGTTTTGGGTGAGAAATTTGGAGTGGTAGAGGTGAGTTGCTGTTGTTTTAATTTATGTGGCTTTGGTTGAAGCTGGTTACTTAAAAAAAAAACAAAAACAAACCAACAACAAAAAAACCCATATAACATTTACTTACCAGATGCCAGCAAAAATGCATTGGTTTGAACAAATACTGTAACTACTAATTTAGTTAAATCTATCCAACTGTGAAAATATATTGGCACGAATAAAAATATATAGACATGAAACGCATTGCACTTTTTTTTTTTGTTTGAAAAAAAAAATTGGCTTCTGTAAAGAGCAATTGAAGTTTGAAAATATGCTCCCGAGAAGAGATGTGTTCATTTCCATAAAACATATTGGTGTGTAAATGTACAGTATGTATCTGTATCAGTTCCAGAGCAATATTATGAATTCAGTGAAATCTTGTTCTGTGTTAGTTAGTAAGATGAACCAAGTAAAAGGAATTGCATGCTGCAAATACTACATATGAAATATGTGTGGGATGAAGTCCCATTTTATCAAGCAATTATAAATGTGAGATATTTCACAGACTTTTGGAGGAGAAAAAAACCCTATAAAACAAAAAAACCCAACCTGTCAGTGCAATGCCAGTGCAAAATAAACCAAAGTCGAACCTCACTGGTATCATTATCATTGGAAAATACCTAATCTACATTTTGAGTTGGTGAATATAATTGCAGAAGAGAATTACCAATGGTGAGTGGAAGCAGAATTATCTTATTCATTACCTGACCTCTCATCCATATAATTCATGGAGTGAAGACAATAAAAATGGTGCTGGTAACAGAATTCTCCATACATTCTAGTTAGGCCTCCCTCCTCCTGGAGTGTTTGATAATTAGCAACAGTGTGTGCCTTCCTACATCTTCTAACCATCAATTAAGAAGCAACTGCTTAAAGAAACATTCAAGTTGCCTACCCCAATGATGAGACTGTAGAGTTTTATCCGTCCAGAGCTCAAGAAGCATTTGGACAATGATCCTCAGACACAAGGTGTGAGTCTTGGGGCTGTCCTGTGCAGGGCCTGGACTTGGTCTCCAAGATCCTCGTGGGGCCCTTCTGACTCAGGATAGTGTATGATTCTATATAATGTATATTACAGTTGGCCATAAAAGCATATTAATGCATGGAATTAAATAAAGACTAATTGTGATGTTCAATATGCTCCAAAGTGTTTACATGTAGTTTAGAATACATCCAAGGTAAAGTCTTTGAAGTATGCATTTACCAAATTATTTACTAATAACTTTGAAATACATATTTATCCAATTTTCTATTGTTTTGTTATTTCTGATGGTTTGTAGTTTTTAATTGCTTTGCATTTTATTACTGATGCACAGATTATTTCATGTGTTGGAAAAAAACCTCTCACACTCAGCTGGGGTAACAAATAAATATTCAAAAACTCATTAAGAAGGAAGTTGTTAATTCTGTAGAACATCGTGTAATCCATTTTACTTTCTTAAGAGCAGCTTCTGTTACTGACACAAGTTCATTTACAATGGTTATCTTAAATGTTTTGGTAATTTTCAAGTAGGCTTTGAACATTTAGGTCCAACATTTGGTTTTATTCAGACCAAGTTTTTCATATCTTGTATTGAAAATGTTTTCAAATACAAGTCAAAATATTTTAGCTGATCTAGAGTAAGACTCAAAGAATTGAACAAATACATTGGTTTGCCAATACTAAATATTCCTAAAATATCTTTTTTTTCTAGCACCTCCTTGCTATAAAGCAGGGTTATAAAAATTGTAGGACCTTTCTGACAAGAGTATTTGTTTTGCTGTCTCTATGAAAATCAGTCCAAGGCATAAGCCTCAGGGAAATAAAAAAATGTACAGGATGGACTGAAAAGATCATAGCCTTTAAATTTTATACATATTCTGTCTCTGCTCAACAGCCTACTAAGAGTTAGAAGACTAGCATGGAAATACAGCCATCCAGCTAGACTGGGTTACTGGTGCTCTTTCTGGCAAGGAGAATGAGACTGCAGTTCTGTCAGATGGGTAACATTAGATACCACAATTAGGAACAGAGAGCACAGACTCTGCTTAGCTTGTGTCTAATCAGCTCTGATGCCACGATTGTCCTTACTGAAGACATACTTGAATGTGTCACCGCAAGCACACCAAAATTCTCTTTGGCCAGAATCCAGAGAATATGAGAAATTGGGCACTCCAGTTTTCACCCTGACTGCAGTCAGGATGCTTGAGGACATTAACAAGTTAGTGGTCCTGTCCACCTGTCCATCCTCACCGTGGGTCTCCACGCACACCCATGGGCTCAGAAGCTCTGTTTAAGCAGAACTGTGATAGAAGAGCGCATGTCTCCAGGTCAGTCCTACTCCTGTCTGTTCCTGGAATACTTTGATCCAGGTTTCAATCCAATGCTTGCTCTTAGCCTGGCTCATCTTCTGAGCCCGCCCAGTGATCACTGATCCTAACCTTGACTCGCAGATTAATTTCATAGTGTGACCTGCTTCATTTCCGTGACATTTCCTGGACTCCTGGTTGGACTTTACTCTGACCTCTGGGTCTGTCCTTGATTCTTCAGTGTGGGATGGGGCTGTGGCTGGGGAGGCCTCTGTCCTGATGGGCATCCCTGTGTTCCTGGCTCACCTTTCTGCGGGAAGCAGCCCCGCTCTTGTTGATTCCTCGCAGATGTGGAGCGAGAAACCGGAGTTCTCATGGAGTGGAAAACAGATCCTGGTCTTTGGTTTCAGAGGTTTGTGCTGTCTTTTCATCTGCTGACAGCAGGCAGAATCAAAGGGAGGCCACGTGGCACACACACAAAAAAAAAGGAACAGAGGAAAAATCTATAAAGGAGGAAGGTACAGCCTATTCAGTCAAATTATTTTGGGAGACTAACTCTGGGAAAAGCACAGGTGTGATGGAAGGTCAGGGTAAAAATAGGACTGCATGTCAAATAGATGAAAATGCTGGAACAACGCTGAGGTTGAAATGTAGGGGAAGAGAAACTAACAGGAAGGAAAAGCAAAGCAATGAAAACATGTTGAGACCCCTGGAGGAAAGGAGTGTGTGACCATCCAGGCAATGAATTGAGGACCAGCAGGAGATGATTTGGGAAATATGAAGCATAAGATAAATATGAAAAGAGAGTAAAGCTTCAAAGAGGAACTGAGAAACATTGAGCACAGAAACTGGACTGAGGAGGTACAGGATGGGGAGCATGAGTCAGTACTAGAAAAGAGGAGATAAAGGAAAGTGATGTGGTGATGAAGAACCAGAAAAGAAAGTCCTACAGTAAAAAAAGGTGAGAGCAGAAAACAGACATGAAGCATGGGAAAGAAAATCAAAATTTAAGTAGTACAACTTATACAGCATGATCTGAGAAGGCAGAGCAGTGGAAAGGGGAATTATAAAAGTAGGATGAGACAGAACTAGGAAAATAACAAAACTTCAGGCTTGAAAAAAAAAGAAGTGTTGGTACCCAAATTGCTTTATAGGATCTGAAACTCATTGTATGTCATTTTCATAATGCATCTGATTTTAGTAAATACCTGAGATTCATGACAAAGTGTATCTGAGGTTACTCTCTCCTCTAGGAAATATTAATTTATTGTACTGCTCACTAACCAATGAATTCAAAAGACAATGTGTCAGGCGGATTTAAAGACACTAAGCCTTCTGGTGATGTCTATGGATAACAATGCAATAACATCTTTTCCCCCCTCATTCACTTTCATAAATTTTAGAGAAATACATATACTGTATTTAAGGCTCTTGCAGTTAGGAGATGTTCATAATTAAAGAAACGACCTTGTAAGTTACACAATCTTTGCGCTGCTTTTGCAATTTTATATGGTGATCTCTAACTCTGTGATAAGTCTTCCTTATGTATTCTTCTGTGCCTTGTCCATCTATCGTCATGTTCCACCCCTCAGAGCACAGAACCTTGGTCTCATGGAGCCCAAGGAGAAGCTCTGGGGACGATTCATGGTTTTGGGGAGAAGGAAGACATTGATAGATAGAATCTCTAATTCATTAACTGAAAAAATTAATGGACAATACGTAAACAATGTGGCAGAGGTCTAAAAGAAGAAAAGGCAGTCTTAGAGTAAGTGCACGATGCCTTTGGGAATTGGATTATGTTTCACTGTGCCCCAGGGTTCCTGTGTGATGTCAGGTAAGTCCCTTAAACCAAATGTTTTCACAGTGCTAATAAATCGATATTAATGCTCGTTTTCTCAGTTTCCAACTTCATACCAAAGAGTCTTATCTGCCGAAATGTGAAGTACTGCAGACATCCTAAAGCCGGTGTGAACTGGACTAAGAACACGCAGAGCTGTGTAATGAAAATTGCCCACTTGGAATTAGTGGTTACCTTTGACATTAATCTTAATTAAATACTTCATTATAATGTATCTGCAGAACGAGGACAAATTAAGGTTGCACAGGCAATTCTGAATCCTGGCGTTTCTCAAGTCCTTGATTTTTCAATTTTAGTGATGTTAACATGGCTTTGTATATCTCTTTGACCATTTATTAGAATTTTTTTATTAGCTTATTAGCATTGATTTAGTTACTCTTTTGAAATATTTGCCTAACACTTTTAAATCTATCTCAGAAGTGTTATCATCACAAATGAAGTCGGTGAAAGTTTCAGGATTTTTTTTGTACCCTGAAGAGTGTAAATCTCTTGGATTAAGCCAATAAATCACAAATGAACACAGACATGACTACTAAGACAAATAATTACTTACATTGCGACTTGTACTGGCTCAAAATATGGAACTGATTTCACCCATCTTTGGAAGAAAAATAGTGAAAGTATACAAGGAAAGAAATAAAATGAAAGGAATTACACAAAATACAACAACTTGTCATTCATTCTCTGTTGGACTGTACAAGTTTCAGGGTAGGTGAGAAGTGTTTGTTACTGTGATCGCTACATTATTTGGCATGTAAACCTCCTAATTTTATTTTTTTTTTTAAAACAGAACATTGTTATTTGTGATCGTATTGAAATGTATGTGAATCACAGAAATCTGTGGAATGCGAACATTTATAAGTTTGCTAGATTTATTTTTTAAAAGTGTGGTTCTAGCACTTCAGTATAACAAGCACTGTTAATATGTTGTTTAATAGATATACAACAATATATTCAGAAGTGAACATTGCATATTTTTTAGTCCAATTAAAACATAACAAGGCAATAAAGTGATTCATTAAATCACTTGCCTTTGTGATACAGGACAATAAAGTTTGCTGCTAGGTTAAAAGTAGAATTAAGAATAAATGAAAGTATATGTTGCATTTCCTGCAGCCATAAGGAGGTGCACTGTTTGTATTCTCATGGAAAATTTATAAAACGGAAGAATCAATGGATTAGAATCCAGAATTTAAGTTTCTGTAGCAGTGAGATACAAGAGTTATAAAGAAAAATATTTGTGACAGAAGAGTAAAAGAAACTATAGAAAGGTTTTCCAGGTGCTTGTACTTGTTAAAGCAATTCTAAGTTCTCTGGTAATCACAAAATTGGTCTGTGGCAATTGCATTTGGTTGCCATTAATATTCAGTTGTTAGAAGATGCTACTAACAGCACTTTAAAACAGTGACATAAAAAGCGTGATTTTTGATTCTTATGGGGCTAAACTACTTTCTGAGATTTTTATTAATATCAGGACTGTGTTGTAGCCTATTGTCAGTAATTTTTTTAAGTGACAGACAGTAAGATTAGAATGAGCTGAAAACCAGCCCTCAGTAGTGCCTGCGTATGGAAATGGCGTTAAGTAGAGACACATAATAAATGTCATTTTAAAAACTGTTTTTCTGGGCTTCAGTCATCTGAAACTTTTCAACTTACAACAGAGATTAATTGGTTTAAGTTATGTCCCATTTCTTAAGATCAGATTGATTTTTATAGTACCAAACTATAGAAAATCACTAAATACAACTGTACTGCAAGTGTACCTTTAGTATTTCCTGTGAAATATAAAGCCTAAAATTAACAAATGCTATCTGAGCAGCAGGCAATCCACTGGAGGCTGGTTTCTTGCCTGCAGCAGAACTCAATTTGATTTGCTCCGTATTTATAGCTTTTGCATTTTACAGAGGTCAAAAAAGGTTAATTAAATAATTTCAATATTTTACTTTAATAGTATACAATAACTATTTACTATATAAAAAGTAAGTTGAGGAGAAAAAAATAGGAAACATTATTTATGTTCAGTTCTTACATTCTGTTCAGGCATCTGTTATAGGAGGAAAATAGAAGGTAACAATGGATAATTTCCCAAATTAATTCATACTCCAAATCATGTCTTGATATATGAAAATACTTCATCATATCAAAACTAACTATCATAACATTTTGAAACATATGCTTATCTTTCTTTTTAAAAAAAAAACTATTGAATTTTAATTTATCTAATTTAGTGAAGATTAAATTTATGGAGCAGAGATTCTATTCTTTTTTTTCCATAATTTTTTCACAAGCAACATTTCCAAAAAGTGATGATGGATTGTAAATGGGAACTGAGATCACTAAATGATTCATCAGGATCTGGGAAGATGTGATACATTCCTTTTGTGTCTCCTGTATACAAGTGTACTCCGAGGCTGTTAATTGTGTGCCTAGATGAGACGATCTGAAGTTCCAAGCAGCTGGAATATGTTGTGTTATTCTCCCTTCATTTATAGAAAAAGATTATGTAGTTTTCTTATGTCTTTTTGAGGTGTAGCTGAATGTGCTCCAGGACTCTTGAAGGAAATTTACGGCTTCTTGAATGTTTGATAACTTGGTTTCTGCCCCTGCACCTTAATGTCCATTTCTAATTTTGTGGAATCAACTTCAGAAGGGATCTTCCCCTACGAATGAGCCTAATGTGTAATTGTGACGTGACTTGTGTGTGTATATTTGCAGAAGGGAGGGGATGAGGTGCTACTCCCAAGCAGTGTTGTTACAGAGAATTCAGATGGATTTCATCACCAGGAGATTCTCATGCAACTGGTTTGGAAGCCAAGGTGGCCATGCAGGCAGCTATTGTGGAACATTCCAGGCTTTTCAGTCTGCAAGAGTTACAGTGATTGACAGTTTGAACAACAGACTTTTCCCTCATACCCAACAAGAGGCTGATGAGTATAACCATTGCCTTTAATTTCCTTTATAGCTGACCAACAAAATCCAGTAGTAGGTCAAGACCAAAATCTCCTTTGTTTCAAGATGACCCTCAACTCCCTGTAAGTGAAGGCACTAGAACAACCTGGGACAACTGCTAAGCAACTCTATTTTCCTGGAGCTGCTAGGTCCAGTTGTCTTTCCAAGTATGTTCACAAATTTTCTGGCCTTCTCTGCAGTATGTTTATCAGAGTATAACTTTGATTTAAATTTTTGTGGTTATCATGTCCAGCATTTTTACTGTAAGTACCGAATTTGTTAATCTTTTACACTGAGAAAAGTAACAAAATTAGAAAGGCAAAGGAGTTTCTAGGGTTTTTAACTTGACCTTATAATGCTCGCTGGTATGTTTGGGCCTGGTTTTCTCTGGGGATTTTAGAAAAATGTTTGCTCTGTGAGGTTTTGCAGTTCATACTGTTCAAGGAATCTCTTTAACCTCTCTAGCCTGTGACTGCTGGACTCCATTACTCTTTTGAGAGGTTCAACAGTCTAATTTGCTCAAAATATATGAGGTCTTCATAGGACAAGCCTTTTGAAAGGATTCTGATAAGGGACCCAGACAAAACATTGCAAGTTCCAGTGAGCATTAAGTCTTTCATTAATGCCATGAGAAAACTCATTCACGTTTAGCCAACACATTTATCTGTACTACATAAATTAACATGTAAAGTCAGCTTAGTTGAAACCGTGGTTGTTATCATTAGTCATTCACTGTTGGTAACAGTCATGGGTAAGGCTGAAGATTTACAATTTTTATTGTGTCATATCATATGGAAGTCAAGCGTCTGACGCTTTGAATTGTGCCAATGTAAGTGTTTTGTTTGTCTTCAAAGACCATGGTTTGCACTTCCAAATATAACCATGAAGTGGCTCTTTCTCAGGCTTCATTTTCATTCTGTAGTGTTATCATAGTCTAATTGTCTGGCTACAGGGATCAGTAGCATCGTATAGCAAAGGTGGTGCTTAACACATTCACCACGAGAATGTTACCATTTTAAGACAGCTTGTACAGGATGAATTACCTGATAATACTCCCTGAGGTCCATGACAGTCCCAGTTAGTTTATGGATGACAAAAAAAATGAGAAGTGAAAAAACTTATCTCATTCCCTGACTTTCTTGAGTTTCAAACATTTTGATGTTTTGCATCTTTAGCAATTTTTGGCATGTAATACAAGCGTGAGACAACCAGTCCTTCCATAGGGTTTGTAGAAACAGAAAATACTGGCTTGGTTGTGTGACCCTCAGAATACCATTAATATTGCCTTTCCAACCTTTTAGTCATTTTAAATTTTAATTACCCAGCTAATGGTATTAACTGCATATTCACACTTTGGAGAGAAGATGAGAAGGATGTTGCCATCTTTGTTTTCATCAAGACGTCTGTCACTGAAAGTACATCTGAACTGTAAGGGAAGAAAACAGTTAGATAAATGAACAATCTATGTAAATATTAAGAACGTGTAGGGTGTTTTTCAGTTTCAGAACATATAATTTAGATTAAAAATCTGCAAAGACTTGCAATGGTAAAACCACTTTCATGGAGTGGTTCTGGGCTGTATTTTCAAAAAGCACATAGAACATGATGGATATAAGCTTAGCAAAGTTCATGAAGACGAGACCCTTTCTGCTGAGACCATTGAGACCATTTATGTGCTTAAAACTATACAGGCACTTTTCTAAATTCTGACTGTATGGAAAATTTAAGATGTGCTTTCCTGGGTGTGTTTTAATTTTGACCCTGTGTGCTGTTACAGTGAACCTCTAGATCCTCCCCATTCACTGTGTTCTGCACAGCATCAGGGAATAGTCTTGGAAGTGTAAAAGCTGGATTTCTTCTTTATGAAACTTAATCATAATGCAAGCTTGAGGATATAATTTATATACTTCCCCAACCCATGGGCATATAATTAGTTAATACCCAAAAATGGACTACAGTTATCCTGAGGAACCCCTCCACACTCATATGTTTATAATATTTTCAGAATGAACAGTTTCGTCCTGCAGAGCCACTATTATTGTGTCTCTTGTTGCGTGTTAGCATCTGAGTACCTTTACCTGCAAGGATTTCTTCAAATGAATTGAATTGTATCAATTTGATAATTGAAAATATAATGGGGTTTTGGAGCTCTCTAGAAATACAGGAGAGAACAAAAAGACATTAGTTTTGCAAAGATTTTTGTTGACCTAGAATGAAATTTTCTTCCTTCATTGTCAATTGAACATTCCCTTCAGAAAGTTACCTGTACTAAGTATGTTTAGTTTTGTTGGTGGTTTTTTTTCCCTTAGTTCATTATTTTTCACAGACCATGGGAATTTGTAAACAAGTAAAATCCTTCCTTATTTTCAACACAGGAAAATCAAGAACTAACAAATCCTGGGTTTTCCATGCAACAGTTCAAACTCATTTCAGTCTCAATAGGGAAACATTTTGTTACTTCTTCTAGTGCAAGCAGCCTAAGCTTTTCCCCTTTTCCTGCTGGGCTGCCTGGGTCATCACAAGCTGGAAAGACCTCTTCAGTCATCACAACCAAGTTGCAACTAAGTTCTACATGGGACCCTCTTTGGAGAAAGCTATCACTTGACCAGAAGCAGAACATTTTGGAAAGCTGGTTAAAATTCTGCAAAATGGCGAGGATTATTAAGACTGGTATGCAGGAACACTAGGACAAAACATAAACTAATTTTAATAAATTTAATTTAGAGCCATCAAATACTAGATGTATGGTCATGACAGCTTAATAGGGCAAGAATTTAAAGCTAATGTTCAAATGTTAAATGTTTATAAGGAAACAACACATTCCTTGATGTTGTCTTTCTCCTTGGCATCGTCCTGAAGAGAATGGGATGACCCTGGTTGAACCTTATGGGGTCACAAGATATTGTGACACTGAGCAGTTTAAACAAAACATTTTTTCTTTAGTTTACTTCTGATTGGAGAAAAGCCCTCTTCCATTTACAGTGGGAATTTTGTGATCCTCTGGCTTGGGATCTCCTTCATTTCCTGAAAACAACATCAAGCTGGATCTGTGGCTCAGGTGGTGATTCTCTCCTCAGCCTGTGCCTCTCTAATCTCTCCTTCTCTCATTGCTGCAGAAATTGTGGCAATCCTCCCAGCAGAGTCTGACTGCCACTCCACAGGAATTTATGAAAAACTTCTTAGGGCAGACATTCTTCTCTAATTCCAAAGTCAGTCCTCTTTCTCAGATACTCAACCCACACACTTGTGTCCACTTAGTGGATGGGCTAATAAGCCCTAAGTCTTTTCTATCAAATCCAACCAAGCTTCAGTAAATTGGCAACAGAACAAAATCTTCTAGGATTTTAATAATAATTTTTATGAGTCAAGATGAGGAATGCTGCAGAAAACACAGATTTTTCCTGAAGAAACTTTAGCCTTTAAATGTATGTATAGCTCTGTTTCTTTCTACTTCTCAAATTTCCAAAAGCATGAAATTTGACATGAAATTGCTCATACATTTCATGCTCAGACATGAACGAAATTCATTGTCTTGAAATATTGCTCTCAGCGTATCATGTAATATCTACTGATAAGATTGATGAGCTTTCCTTACATTAGAGTAATAATATTGCATTTGTGGTATTTTCATTTGTTAATTCAGTATCAAATAGTATTAAAAAACATTTATTGAATAGGAAACAATAAGCAGTCCAGAAGTTGGACTATTGAGTTGTTCTGTATGTCCCTGGTGATAGTCCCAGCCTATATAAGTTTATGCCACAAAAGAATTTGCCTAATTACATGATTTTTTTTTTTTTTTTTTTTTGCGAAGGAAATAATTGATGTGGAAAATGCTCTTCTGTTTTTAATTGTTTAGCATTCTTAGGTGAACAAAGCATCATTATTTGAACACTGGACAGAGCAATTCAGTTGTTTGACTACTGTATGGACAAACTAGATAATATTCTACAATGTTTTAAGAAGAGCTTCCCTTTCTAAGTGCTGTCTCTTTGACCTTTTGTTATGGGGGAGTGTTGTGAAAGCATGTCCTGAATATGGCTGTTGTATAATACAAGTGGCATTTACTCTCTGTCCCACTTGAAAAAGGCTTGGCAGTACATGGTCAGTGACGTGCAGCTGCATCAGGCACCTTCCACACGACTTCACTGGAGCTCACGCTTAAACAACCCAAAATACCTCTGCAATTGCTCAGCTCTCTTCCTTAGGTATGAATTTGTCCATGATCAAGCTGTCATTTGGATTTACCAACTTCTCTCCCAGCTGATGGGAGTTTTGAGTATTTAATTATTTTTTCCGATGAAGTT
Organism: Grallaria varia; assembly: GCA_013396735.1. Lineage (NCBI taxonomy): Eukaryota > Metazoa > Chordata > Aves > Passeriformes > Formicariidae > Grallaria > Grallaria varia. The sequence goes on from VWZG01008543.1 coordinate 1,568,953, forward strand.
GCTCCTTTATATTTCCTGAGAATTTCTCAGCTTTCTCTTTGAGGAGCTCAGCATGTGAAGGGAATGGTCTCGTGTTCAAATTCCAGTCCTGCAAATGTTTTGGTAGTCCAAAAATTCAATTCCAGGAAACTATAGTGATAAAAGTTGCTGTTGATTTTGATACAGTTATTATTTTCCAAAAATTAGGGTAATAAACTCTGGAAAATTATGCATTTCTAAAATATGTATGCAGTGTTTTCTACTTCAAGAGTCCTACAAGTATGAAGTGGGCTCCGCATTAGTAAGCATTGCCTAAAAATCAGAGCCACTGCCATGTAGAGGTACATGTCAGAAAGAGGAATATTAAAAGAAAAATCATCTGTTTTGCTACCACACTAGCTGGTACTTGAAATTAAAGGAATTTTTCAGGAATGCACTTTAACAACCTAAAATGCAGAAAAAGAACAGTTTGTATTGCCTGATGATTTAGATTGACCAAAAAGGGCATGAAATGACAGTCTAGAGCTTTGTATGTTTCATCCTTTAGGGTGAAAAATGTTTTTGCTGCTTATAAAATTAATGTGAATAGTTTTAGTCTGGTAGTAGTGATGGACACAGAATGAAGAGCAGTCATTAGCAGTCACAGAACTAATCAATATTAGGAATGACTCATAAAACTTCAAGTTATAATTGCTTAAACAGAAGAAAAGATTTAAAAAAAGAAGAGAGAGAAGTTAGAATAGTAGTTAAAAATCTCAATTAATATACCAGACTTCTGTATGAAGGTTAGGTAGTTAAGAGTATTGTGTAGCAGTGTGAATGTCTTGGTGTCTGTAGGGAAAACTTCTGGAAGATCAAAAAAAGTCATAGAAATCCGAAATTTCCACACCATTTAGATCCCTCAAGAAAGCTTCTTCAAATAATTTTAGTGTTTATAGTCTCACTTTTTAGGTTTTTTTCCTAAGTAAAAGCTAAATTCTCTTACCCATTTGAATGGAAAATACTTTCAATTCTCTGCATTCCAATAATTTCCTTCACAAGTTCTTAGTTCTACTGAAAGGCACAAGGTCTTTAAGAATATACAAGTACAGTTTTGAGACAATAACATTTCAGAGGCATTTCTTCTGTTCTATGTGTGATGCATCCCTTGATGTAGTGCATAATCCAGTATGTTTTATTGCACTCACTGAGTAGTAATATGGAAGGTTTGAAACACTTCCTGAGAACACCTGCCTGTTCAGTGTTGTGGAGCCCATTGCTGTACAGAGACTATAATAGCCTGTCCCTTTTTTCCTTTCTCCTTTTGGCTCTGGGCTTGGTGTCATACACTTCCCTACACCAAGTCATTACTGATGGCTTTTCCAGCACGTTCTGAATTTTATTGTGGGTTTTGGTGTTTGTTTTTTTTTTAACTGGTGATTGATCCTTCTTCATTCTGTGCTTCGTTACCTACATGTTTTAGCAACTTACTTTGCATTTTTATATAAATTGAACAGAAAAGATTGTGATGCTCTTGTGGCATTCCTTTCGCAACCTCATTCAAAGTCTAACATTTTTCCTCACATGTGTTAATTTAGCTGCTGTGTATCATTAACTATATGATCTCTTGAAGCTAACAAAATCAAAAAGCGGCCTTTTTTTTTTTTTTTATTCCCTGCTTATGAATCTTAAAATTAAACTAAATATAATAACAGTATGAATAGCATCATAACAATTATTTTCCTAGTGAATCAAAGCCTTGGATAAATGCTGAGGATACTTTACTGATGTGTTTGTGAAAGCCTATTGTCCTGGTGTCCTTTTCCTGTCTCCTCAGCATGATGCAAAAAAACCTTCTGGATAGTACAGCTTTCAAAAGCACTAAATGAGCAAAAACTGTATCATGTGTTCAAATGTAAATGTTTTAGTGGTCCAAATATCTCCCGTGGCCTTTACAGGAGTTGCTCCACTGAGGTGGGGTTATATCCCTTCACTGCTCCGTGTCCGTAGATGTAGAGTTGCCCGCGAAGCTGTGGCTGCCCCACCCCTGGAAGTGTTCAAGGCCAGGCTGGAGGGAACTCCGAGAAACCTGGTCCAGTGGAAGGTGCTCCTGCCTATGACAGGAGGTTGGAACGAGATGAACTTTATGGTTCCTTCCAACCCAAACCATTCTGTGAATCTGATTCTATGTTCTGTTTCATGTGGATAATACAATGGATTAGGAATGGTGACGCTTATTCTTCAGCTGGGACATGCTGAAATAACTGCTGTATTGTTCAGCCCCTGAAAAACAAGAAACAAAATGCAAGAGAATAATATTTTCTGTTCAGTTTACAGAAACAATGGTTTGGTATTCTTCATTTTCATATTGGTTCTGAATCTTTCTCTCTATTCACAGAAAAGGAAAATGCTGGAGGTGTGGGCTGGCTGTGGATTGTTTTAAATATTGATGTGTTAAACTTATTACAACTAGAAATGCAGTACGTAGTTTGTTTCAGTGTGAATGGAGGCTCTAGCTAACTGCTGTAAGCCATCAGGGTTTGGATGGGATGTGCAGAGAATCTGACAGAAATATTTGCAGCTTCTCTCAGCCAACCAAACTTTCAAATGAATTATTGTAACAGTAAGTCTATGGTCTTAACACCTTCAAACAAATTTCTGTGAAAGGGTAATAGAGAGAAAAAAATAATAAATTCTCATTAATTTTTTTCCTATTTACTCACCTAGTAATATGGAATAGCCAGAGGAAATGGGGGGGAAAAAGTTACGTTTTAAACCACAGCAAAGCACAAAAGTAAGATTGCCTCATCATTGTATCACCCTCCTTAAATTTTGGCATATAAATTGAAATGGAAAGATCAGATGCTTCAACATTTTGCAGATTAAATTTTGCACAAGTGTTACAGCTGCTGTTTAATTTCATACTACTTAGTACTTTGATAGGGGTTATCTGATACAGAATTTTAATTCTGTAGGAAAAAAAATAAAAAACTGATGAAAAGCAGCTATGGGGTTTTACCCAAAATAAGCAATTTGAATTTACTTTGTTTTCCATGGAGATGATTTGTAGTGCTGAGTTCCAAATTAGAGCAATTTTATGACCAATCTTTCTCATTTTCTTTACATAACAGGAGATCACTTGAAATGGAAAACCAAGTAATTCCAGTGTCCAGATGTCCAGTCTAGTATTTGTTTATGTTTTTTAAGATTGCATATCTTATATAATATTACGTCTGAGGACAATCCAGAAACTTGTCTTATTACAGAAAACGATTATGACTGGTTCCATTTTAGAACAGACCGATGCAGTCTATGCATTGTATTGTTTTCCACCTGCCTGTGTTATATAAAGCCCTTATGAGAGCTGTAAGTTATTTTTCTTTTCCTTTTTTCTCCCTGGTTTTGCTAACACGTGTGGTTTGAGCCTGGTCATATGGGAGGTGGAAGCCTCATCAGAGGGTTCTAGGATGGCACTCAGTAGCTTCTAATGGAATCATCCCTTGGAGCTTGAAGAATCACCCTCTGGGCAGTGACACTGAAAAGGTCTTGAGGTAGCTTGAGAATTAGGTAGGCAACAGGTAAGAGGTTTAAATGATCTTTAGTATGGAAGAATAGTATTAGTTACAGCATAATATGCTGTTCAAATTTAGCAAATAATGGTGAATTCTGTTCAGAAATATCTCAAGTATTTACAGGTAAGAACTGTCAATGAGATTTGTTAGAACTACTATTTAATTGTTGAGTATTATGCATGCCCTTGGTTTATGACTGTAGTTGTAGACAACTCATGGTTTCAGCAACTGTTTAACTGTACAGTGATGAAAGACATAAGTTGTCATCCAGTCATTAATAAAAACAGCTAATGGAAAAAACTGACTTTACATGTAGAAATCTAAAAACTAGGGAACTGCCCAATTATTTTATTCCAAATTTTCATTTATCACAGTCTCCTGGTTTCAGCAATGGCTGGTGGTGACTGTCCTGTGAAAGAAGGCAAGGCTAAGAGAAAATAACCTCAGGTTGTGCCTGCAGAGGTTCAGACTGGATATCAGGAAGAGTTTCTTCACTGAAAGGGCTGTTAAACCCCGGAAAGATCTCCCCAGAGAGGTGGAGGGAGTCCCCATCCCTGAAGCTGTTTGGGAAATCACTGGATGTAGCACTTGGTTCCATGGTCTGGCTGACAAGGTGGTGATCAGTCAAAGGCTGGACTCAAGGTATTTTACAACCTTAATGATTCTATTCTATTCTATTCTATTCTATTCTATTCTATTCTATTCTATTCTATTCTATTCTATTCTATTCTATTCTATTCTATTCTATTCTATTCTATTCTCGGGCTGACAATATGATGATATTTCTCATGATACATTTCTTCATTTCCTAGAAATTAACTCTTAAGGGGAAACTATGCCAAAGCCATCTTGTTAACATCCTCTAAATGGAAGGGGTTTTTCCTGCAAATATCTCAATTTTGTGTCAAAATCAACTGCCATTTTGAATGTATATATTAAGCTTATTTCTTGTTCTTGTTTTAAGTCTACTGCCTGCTAATTTCTTTGGATGAGTAACAATTATTTCATTCATCACCCCTTTGTGATTTCCTTACATTTTGGACAAACATTTTTCCCCTTTTCTCCTTTAAGCTGAATGGTCCCATTGTATTCAGTCTGTCTTTGGTAATGGATTATACTGTGTCTACAGTCTTCCTATGACTTGTCCCTTACCTGTTCCAGTTCTTCTGTGTGCTTTTTGAGAAGCAGCAGCCAGCCAGACACTCAAAATGTGGCCAACCATAGATTCACACAGTGAGGTGCTGTGGTTTAGTTTTGTCCTGATTTCCTTCCTTGATATTTTCTAACATTGCTTTGCTGCTTCTTGACCCTGACTATCAGTTCTTCAGTAGAAAACCATCCAGAGTCTCAGCTATGACTTGAAGGAAATTATTTCTTTGTACATATGTTGGGAGAAAGGGGAAGACTGGGCTGTAGGAGGATATAATACGTAGGGGCTGCTGTGTTTGTTTCTGCCAGACATGCATTATTCTGCACTTACTGATAATGAATTCCATTTCCTATTTTACTACATTAATATGTATGAGAGTCTTTCGTAGCTGTTAGGAATCTGTTCTAGCTTTGACTCTTCTGATTATTTTTTAAACAAGAAGGGCTTTGTCATGTCATTCACCCATCTAGTTCTCCGTAAGCAAATCATAGTCATGTTTTGTTTCTAGTTAGACCTGGAGTATCCAGCTTTCTAAGTTTTCTTTGTTTCTACTGCAGTATTATTTTTCCTGGGAACTTTTTCTGCCCTCTACTGTTATATATCTGATTTTTCATGGTATATTTGTGTGCATTTCTTATTGTAAATTATATTTTATTCATTAAAAAAACCGAAACAAATAACAAACCAACACTTTTCCCTGGCCATATGTTTGATGTTCTGCTTAATATTGTGATAGCACTTCAGAGATACTGCAGCTTATATACGTTAAAGGACACATTCTTTAATCTCATAACACTTAATTTACACTTAGTTATTTTACTATAGGCTCCCCAGGGAAACCATCACAGTACCAAGCTGTCAAAGTTCAAGGACCATCTGGATGATGCTCTTACATAATTTGGTTTTAGGTAGTCCTGTAAGGAACAGGGAGCTGGACTTCATGATCCCTTTGGGTGCCTTCCAACTTGAGATAGTCTATGATTCGGTTTTCTCTTACTAAAGTTTCATATGGAAGGCAGAGAGAAGGTTTGGTTTGGACTTCAGCAATGCTATCAAGAAAAAAAAAAACCCTTTTAAATTACTTACCAGTGTTTTGAAGGGGAACCTGCATGATCAAGATTCAATATTTTTAAAAGGAGGAACTCCTTCATACCAAGGTTTAATAAACTACTGTGGTTCTATACCCTTCTTTGTCTAGAAATGCTCTCTCATGTTTTTCCTTCGTTTCTTTAATAGTAGTTTTACATGATTTTCTATAATTACTACTGGAGAAACAAAGAAAATAAATTCTGTGTTTTGCAAGTATAAGAAGATATAACCTTAAAGAATGCTTTTATTTACATTAAGATATTGGAAATCACCTTATTGTGTTGAGAATAAATTGTTGCTAGAACCTCTTTCCAGTTTTGCTTATTTTTCTCTTTGGCTGTTTTACATATTTATTAGCTTCTTATCAGAGATACTTTGAATATAATTTTAAAATATGAAAATAAATATTTTCTTACATTTTGTATCAGGATAGTTGTAAAAGAGTACATTTTCTGCATGGTGTACAGGGAGTTAGGTATGCAATTTCCATTAATAATGAACCATGGAGAAAATTTGCCCTTGAGAGGTACATGTAAAGGCATCACAAAAATTAATCTTTAAAGTTGTCCAGCATTCCTGAACTACTTTCTTATCCAAAAATTATAGGATTTGTAAGACTTGAATTTCACGTTGGAACAGTTGGAATTCATCTGATTCAAGTAATGTAAAGAAAAGTCCTTGTACAAAGTCAGGGGAGTGATGTCCTCTGCTGTGTCTTCCATGGAGTTCAGTGGACAGACAGACCCTACCAAGCCCCCGCCATACACAGTTTGTTCACCTCTAGGGCTTACATGTCCTTTTCAAGCAAGTAATGGACTTATTATTTTTGTGGTCAGAAAACAGGTCTGGTGGTTTGTTAGGGAGTCCATACAACTTGGATCCGTCACTTCATATATAAACTACTTCTCTCAGGAATTTGCTGCACTGTGTGACCTCTTTCTGTGCTGAGATATGAGTACAAGGGCGTTTGTCTCCTTCTCTTCTTATCTAACAAACTATCCCTTTACAGAGTTAGGCAAAAATCCTGTAAATATTCAGGCATGTACTTCCCATCGCAAGAAGTGTTAATAAATTCTGTAGGATGCACAGCAATAAAATTGAGACTACATGTTAAAATTTGAGGAATGAGAGCTTTTGATTTTTATGGACTGGCAAAACCTGTGAGAAAACCCTGTGACTTTAATGGAAAATGCTGTTTTCTTTTGTTGACTCACATTTGTAGGTGTACCTTTGCTAGGTTCAAATAGAAAGAAAATATAACCAGAAATATAAGCAGCAGATTTTGATTGGGGTTTTTTTGTTTATATGTTTCTCTTTTTTTAGTGAGTGTTTGAAGACCTGATTCCAAAAAGTAGTATATATATTATTTTTCAAAATATCTACAGACTACATTTTAAGCAAAGCTCGTGTCTGCAGTGTCTGAAGCGGTAGATAGGGAAACCTGAAACTAGTTTAAGAAGTCATGTTCTTATTCCATATTAGCCTTCTTCTCTTTTATGGTTAATGCCAGAATGCAAACAGCCTTTTCTTTGAACCTGTATTGAAAAATGGGCTTTCATTGCATTTTGTGCAGACTTGCATTAAATTTTAGTTCTGACAGTTGTGAATAGTGGGTAAACAAACAAGCCCTTGCCATTAGTGTTAATAGTGTTCACTTTAATTATAACACACAAAATGGAGGGGTGGTTTATGCTTTAGAACTTGTCCTGATGACATAACACTTGACACCCTTCTTACAAACTATAGATTCTGTGTCAGATCTCAGAGTTTGATTTGTTGATATCTTGAGAGACAATGAGATTTCAGCTTTTTGGGAACATTTTACACAGCTGATAGAGGAATTCAAGCAGAAAGATAGGTATTTAAGAGTGATGATTTCTTGCAAGTGTAATTTACTTGGTGAGCAAATAAAACCCTTAAAGTTTCTTAGGTGAGAAGGGTGCAAAATTTCCATAAGTGTCCTTGATTTTTGGGAATATCACTCAGTTTAATTTTAAAACTGCCACTTCTCTGCATAACTTTTATGTTCCAGTTTTTAGACTTTTCCTCCAGAATAAAAAGAAATAAAGCTGATAAAAATACACTGGTTTCAAAGTGCACTTCCTTTGTCTTGCAATGTTGCTGCTCTCCTTCCAACTTATGCTGGTTTTGTTGAGCTACCTTGACTGAATTAGGTGAAGAAGATGACATCAGCCTTTCTAGAGAACTCCATTATGAATAAAATCTTGATGAGATGCCTGCAATTGATATCAAAGAAATCAGACTTGACCTTAAGCAGTACTTCACTCCTAACTAAACTCTTTCTTCCTACCTCAACAGCAAGAATACAATTGGAATGAGCAGTGCTGGGTAAGTTCTTAAATTCTGGGCTGTCCATCACTGGAGAGCCAAGCAACAACAGCGACCTCCAGACAGCATGATCCCAGATTGTTCTCAGGCTCAAGGAAAAGACTGGGGGAAAATGGCACAGGGATACTCTTTCTCTGGTAGCAGACTAGTCTGAATGCAGTGCCTCCTATTTTGGTGAGTGACAGAATACTGCACATGCTCCAGTGAGTCTCAGTGAACAGAAGGGAGAGCTAAAAAAGACTGGGGAATAACATTTAGCAGTTTAACTGCCTATAATCTTAGCACAGTTCTACCAGATGGCTTTCATGGTGTTACTCTGCATCACTGAAAAGCTGGCAGATAACTTCAGTGCAGTTAAATTCCAGCATTGCATTAAATACATGGTGTGTTCACTATGTGGGAGTGTGTATGTAAACATATTACCTGCCTGGAAGATACATCAACTAAAAAGTCAGGACTGACAATTTCTTGTGCTAGCATCATAACTCTCTTGGTATTCAATGCTAATGTGTCTTGTTAAGACGCCGTAGGAGCCCAGAAGATATGGGGTTAATGTGTGTGTCTCAAACACCAATAGTCAGAGGGCTGTGGGGACAGGACAGCCAAGGATTGTTGCTAATAACACACTGTGAGAAAGAGCAGGATGTGGCTGGAGAAGGGTCCCTGTGGAGCCAGGGCAGCATTTTTATGGGACAAATATCCTTGTTCTAGTTCCTACAGGCAAGCACAACTCGGTACAGCACAAGCACAAGGATGAGATCGAGAGAGAGGCGTGAACTGTAGGGAGGGATCAAGACAACCAAAGAGCTCCAAAGCCCTTTGACTCATTTCCAGAAAGATCTAGAAGAACAGGCAGTGCATTATAAGTAATTTGCATAGAAAATGAGAAACTTAGCTCCAGGGTGGGGAAAAGTTATCTATAAAAGGGTACCCCCACCAAGCTCAGGTGGTGCCTCAAGGACTCGGTATATCCCATCAGCTGGATCGACGCTGGAACCAGGACTACTGGTGACCTCTTACTTTCCCTCTTTCTTCCTTCCATTCATGTGTGTTGGGGTCAGTCAGTGAAGGAAAGATGATAGTCCTGGACAAGACTTATGGAATAGCAGTGGCAGTCACACATGTCTTTGTGCAGTCACAGCAGCTGTTTAAAGCTCCTCAAAGGTGAGAGCTTTAAATTGCTGTGGTTTCCAAAAAGGAATAGAGGCAGTGGGAAAAAGTACATCAAAAGGCAATAGCTGACTACTTGTCCTACAAGCAGAAAAGAAGAGTATCTCAGGCTGTAATGCTGCATCTAGGACAGAGCAAATGAGACTAAGAAAGGTTATGGAGGACATGGATAATTGAAAAACAGCTGTGAAGGATATGGAGTTTAGAAAGACACAATATGTTCTTGTTACATGTTTTTTTAGTTAGCAATAAATATGCATTTTTCTACTTTTTAATTATATGTATATGTTTGACTCAGACAGTATAATTAGCTACGTGGAGTTATCAGTGTATTTGCTTATGAGTCAGCTTAGGAAATGTATAGGGGACTTCCAGCCCTGCTGTGGGGGTTTTAAGAAAGGGGTTAAAAATCTCTAAACTGTAGCAGAAGAATCAAGGAAAAGTCTAAATGACTCCCTTTCAAGAAATTGCAGTGGAAATGTCCCTTAGACTTTTGACATCTAGATGCTTCTTTCCTCCAGCTTTATTGCAAGCCAGTCCTGGCAACCTCTCCTACAAAGCCGGCGGCCCCGTTGAGAGGCACAGTCACAGAATGTTACTTCTGTAAGCAGCTTTCAGTGGAACCAAAGCCACCCGGACATTATGCACACAGATCCCAGCTCTGCTTCCTTTATATGGGGTAACGGAGGGTGTCTCAGGAAGGCAGAAATCATTTTCCATTGTTTCCTTTAAAACTAAAACTACATCTCCAGTGTTATATTCTGTTTCAAAAACCGGAGAGTGAACTGAAGAGATAAAAATGTCATGGCCAGGGAAAGTTGGCAGAAAAGCTAAAGTCAAAGAGGGATTAGGTGGGAGTTCAGACACGCTGTAGAAACACCAAGAGGAAAACTGAAGAAGGAGACCACGAGTACTGCTGCTGCTCACATTGCCTTCCATTCATTTGTTTTCCTTTCACATTTTCTTCTCAGAATTTCCCACTTAGTTTCTGAAGCACAGAAAACCATAACTCCTTCCCTAAATGGCACCTTAATTTCAATCCAGTGAATTTAATTGGAAGTAGTATACAATGATTTCAAGAAGAAGAAGCGCCCAAAGCCTATGCTAATACCGATGGGGCTTGGTATATGTAGAGGATTCATTGCATGGAGCTCAGCAAAAGATCAAGACTAAAATCATTATTTAGGCTGACTTGAAGAATTTGGAAATTGATTCTGCAGTGGCCTAATTTGCATGAAACCTGCCCTGCGAATTTACATACAGGCAGGGAGTAAAATGATTTGTAAGACTAGACAATTTCCAGATTACTGTATCACTTGAATCAAGAATATCCTCTTTGCCAGAGAATTTGTAATCCAGTGAAATCACGATGAAAGATAGACCAGAAGACCCAACATCCTGCTTTTCTTACAAGTTAAAATTCTTAGCACATAAACCTCACAATAGATAAAGACCTAAAATAGCTATTTTAAATATTTCTGTTACTGGAAGAATTAAAAAAAAAAATACTGTAACTCATTCTATTGTATTTTGCTCATGCGAAGAAGGTGCTGTCACTGTGGGAGAAGGGCTGGCGAGGTTTCATAGGAGGAAAAAAGGTAGGAATAAAGAAGAATAATGCATTCTTCTATAGTTAAAAATCATGTTTGATTTCTTTTTGATAATTCAATTGTCCCAAATGTGAATTATCACCTTTTGTCAACTCAATATGAGAGAGAAAATTAGAAGCACAGCTTCAAATAGAGAATAATGAAAAAAAAGCATTCATCATTCCAAAGTGACTAGAAAACAGCAAGACTAAGTCAGACAAGTCAAGCATTGTGGTAACTGTTTTACAGTCATCTGCTTCCTTAAACCTGTTATTCATTGAATGACAATTCCTCTTTATGGTGGGATATCCAGGTCATTTGGATTCAAAATGAAAGATGCTTGAGGTAAAGGACTTTGGTATGTACTGCTGAGAGGAGTCTACTGATTTAAGGGATAACTTACTGCTGGATGCTGAAAGAAAGATAGCTGCTCTTTCTTTCTTTCTTTCTTTCTTTCTTTCTTTCTTTCTTTCTTTCTTTCTTTCTTTCTTTCTTTCTTTCTTTCTTTCTTTCTTTCTTTCTTTCTTTCTTTCTTTCTTTCTTTCTTTCTTTCTTTCTTTCTTTCTCTCTTTCTCTCTCTCTTTCTTTCTTTCTCTCTCTTTCTTTCTTTCTTTCTCTCTCTTTCTTTCTTTCTTTCTCTCTCTCTTTCTCTCTTTCTCTCTCTCTTTTATTAGAACTGGTAAATGAATCTTAACTTCCAGCCAGGATTTCAGCTGCCATGGTAGCTAAAATCCCAAGACACGCTGACATCCAGATCGCAGCAGAAGTGTCACAACAGGGGACCTTTGCTCAAAGGTTTGAAATTGCTAACACACATTCTGGTGAACAAATATACCTGCGGTGACACTTATGAGTAGGATCTATTCAACATGAAAAATATCCGACTAAGTTAATAGTATGGCTAACAGACCCTGAATAGTAGTTTTAAGCCTATGTAACTTTGATTTCATTAGGCTTAAATCTTGAAGGATTTGCCATTCTGTAACACATTGTTTGAAGTAACCATAATTTTAGGTATTACATGAAATGTTTCTTTTTTATGTTCACTCTCTTCTCCAGGCTGATTACAATAGCATTTGAGAATTTGGAAAATTTTGAATATCCTTGGGTTGTTGAAACCAGTATGGCCCTATTTTTAGGAACCAGCAGGTTTCTAAATGTGGTTTGGATGTTGTTTAGAGTTAAGTTTGTGGTTCCTATTACCCCTGTGACAAGCACTGAAGCTGTTCAAGCCCTGGTACTGGTTGCACTTGCCCTGAGCACGCTGTATAGCCTGTTGGTAAGGATCTTCCACATCCATAGAACATTAAATTCAACTTGCAACACAATATACAGATAAGATGATCCTCCACTCTGCTGCACGGTCATAATTTTCCAGACAGCCTTCTATATAGGCAAGAATAAAACATTAAGTATGATTTCCAGTAAACCTACTATTAATCCATTTTTTTTCTTTCACAGCCTTGAAAAATAGCTTTGCCTTTGCAAATGCTTTTTGCTTCTTTTCACATTTTGTCGCATTTGGATTTAGACTGTGTGTTGACTCTGCTGTTCACCCTGGATAACAGCTGCTCTTGCTGAATTGGTTGGTTTGGTGTCATCCTTTCCTGCACAAGGATTTGTTTGCTCTCTCTGGCTTTTCCTCTGGGGGCAGGGTCTTGCTGATGGTACTCCGAAAAGTTTTTATTCTGTGGCTATATCCTCCTACCCAGAATTTTAATACGACTGAGATTGCTCTGCCTCCACCAGTTTTCTGCGTGAAATGAAAATAAAGGAGAAGACAAAATTGCCTCCGTAAGTTTCTCTTCACTGTGAGGTACAGTGGCGTGGCAACAACAAAGATCGGCAGTGGCAAGACTTTAGGGCCAGGGGTAAATTTGCCTCATTAAGATAAATTCACCCTTGGAGTGAATGACTGGAATAATGAAATTGAGAAGCACTCAAAGATGAGTAGCTATAATCTGTACACAGACTATTGCCCAGTTTAGCAGAAGTGCAGCAGTAGATGAAGATTGGACTGGCAGTGAAATCAGTTGGACTCTCTTTCCCAGCAAACAAATGGTAACTTAAACTGTCAAAAAGTGAAACAGAAAATGGAGGTGTGAGTTACTCATTTATGGAAAATATATTTAGAAAGTCATAAATAATGTGTTTAGAGGCAAAAGGTCACAAGAAGTGGATCAATTTACAAGCTTTGTTGAGAAATAGAAGGCCTGTTCAGAAAGAAATATCACCAAACTAAAAGGGGCTTTACACATTAGTGATTCGATAGTAAAAAACCCTAAAAAGACACAAAATATGTATTTCGAACTCTATTATAATCTCCATTTCAATATACAGCTAAAAAGGGGGGGGAAATTAATCAATAGCAGAGAGAACTGGCAAAATATATTAAAGGAAATGCCTTATTAAAGGACTAATTATTAAATGGAAACAAAATGTAGCAAACTCTGAATTTCTTCCAGGGGTTATAGTAATATAGATTTCAAAAATACTTCAAGAGATTGTGTTCGTCTGTTCAATGACCAAAAAATTAAGTGTATCTGACCTATCTCTATGGGATTTTTTTACAAGCTATGGACTTTCTTTGGTATTTCAACATTTATTTTTAGAAAATATTTCTCCTGATGTCCAATGTACATCTGTAAATGAAAATTATTCCTCATTGATTTTCTCCAGTTCCTGGGAAATTATTGAATATGAACTCGCATATAGTGCCATTTCTTTATTTGAAAGCAAATTCCCTTCAAGATCTTTATTTTTTCTGGACTAAACAACCACTATTTTTTTTCAGTTTTTATTCAAAGTATATGTTTTTAAGCCTTCCCTCAGTGATGGATTTGCTCAATAGTGAAATATTATGCTAATCTCTATAGCCTCTGAAATTATTTTAAATCTTTTGCATAGCAACTAATATTTCTTTTTGTAGTTACTAATACTGCGTAATACGGTGGAAGAGATTGTTTAATTTAATGGGATTTTACAAGCTAGCAAATCTTCTTTAAGGCTGACATATTAATCTATTTTCTTAAACCTAGGAAGCATAGGGGTTAAATTTAAAATACAGTAGCGATGAAAACTCTGAAATGTAATTATCCAATACCAGAATTTCAGTTTCCTGACTTTTGCAGTGTTTTAAGCTTCTATAAATTTGGAAAACAGGATTGTAGTTGTCTTTTCTGCAGGAGGAACCTAACAAAACTAACTTGTTCTGGGATTTCCTTTCCCCCCAAAATCTACTGGGTGCTTTGTAGTCAATGACATGGCAATGCATAGGTGGAAAAGTATTATTTCTGCCTTGGGCGCTTACTTTTTATGCAATGTGTAGAATAACAGTAACAAAAATAAGGAGCGCATGCATGGAGAGAGAATGAGGTTTACCAAACCACAGCATCCACAAACTGCTTGCGTTCTAGATATTTTCGTTAATTGAATATTGATACCACCTCAAAGATCAAGTGTTACAGTACAAATTCACATCATTGGGCATTTTGGCTGTCTTCCAAAATATTTGAAAAAATTGTAGATGCACTGGGAAATCTGCTGATTATTTTTCCTTTCATCTTCCTTCATGTCTGCTCTCTTTTCTAAAACATTTTTGAAGTGTATGATTCCTTCGTGCTTTTTTAGGAGCGCAGATTCAGTATGTATATAGCAAATACAATATTTTTTAGGCAGCGCTATGAATTTTTTGTTATATTGCTGACTTGTGAATTCGTGCTTTGGAATTTTGTCAGTTTTGGCTTTCACTCTGTGCAGTCCTTTCAGCACCTCTCGTGCTTTCTTCTGGAAAAGTAAGAAAATACCCCCTTCTCCTGCAGAGGAGATGCAAAGGGCATTTACAGGAATCAGCAGCTGGCAAATACCATGCTGCAGCTTGGCAGGCTGCTTCTCTTATCCAGCTTCATTTGCCAAGGCATCACTTGTTCACCTTATAGAGTGAATATAGCAATTTGAACGTCATATCACCCAGCTGTAGTATTCCTACTGTACGTTCATTATCGAGACATTTGGACTTAGCAAAATTCGGTTTCTTTTCTGTATTTGCTTTGCTGTGGCTATCACTGAGGTGACTGATTTTTACCCACTCGGCTCACTCGGCTTTCTTCTCCTGACCTTTTTGACCTATTTTGCAGAGGAAACATTTCTTTTCTGGATCCTTTTGGTCAGGGGCAGTGTGAGCTGGCTGCAGTTGATTTGACAGTGACCCCTGAGGTGCTCCATCACATCTGCAATTTCTCTGGCGCACCCTTTAATTATTTGCGTGCTTTCCCTGGAGCAATTGCAATTTCGGTCAGCTCCCGTAACTTCCGAAGGCTCCGTGTTCTCCCTGCCCTGGTGGGGTTCGCATTATGCACATCTGCCCTGCATCCGTGGCTGCCCCACCCCTGCCCTCCCGGGCCAGAGTTCTTGTTGAGCTCCATCTGTGTCGCCTCGAAGGGAACCTGGTGGATCGTGCGCTGAAGGCATTTCGCTGCTCCAACAAATATTATGGCATCATCGGAACAGTTCTTTTTTATTTATTTTTTTTTTTAATAGAAGTTATTCAGGAAAATGATCACTTTGGGCCTTTTTTTGTTGTGAAATGAGTCACAGCAGCGCTGCACTGTATCGCTGAGCACGCTCTTGACAGCTCTTTGGGAGGCGTAGTTGGAGTTTCGGATTTAACAGCGCTAAGCGTTGGTTGATGCGAGTGTCTCCACTCTCCTGCTCTTATCTGCCTGTTGGTGTAATTCTGGGCAATCCCAGCCCTGCCTGGCGTTCTGGCAGTGCCTCTGCCATGTTCTCTCCGCTCTACAGGTCTCTGGAAGGATGTCAGTCTTCACAGGTGTCTGTGCATCGGGACTGGATTGTATTTCTTGGCAAAAAGCAGCCCCGGCTACTCAGTTGTTTCCGGAATGTTTGCTTTTCTACCTTCTTGTTCTCAGGTAGGAACTTGTTTTCTTTCAGTTCCCTTGAGATCCATTGATTGATTAATCAATGATAATTAAGGAGGTCATAACATGCTTTTAAATATTAATCCTTCGCCTACATGAATATTTAGGGTTTTTTTAATTTCCAGAGGAGCTTAATTATCTGTGGTTTTCCCTGTTAACCCATATAATTTATACAGTATCTTTCTCTAAAACATATCCATAATTTGAAATAATCTACCATTCTTTTTTTTAATCAATTCTGCGCCGATTTCTCATTGAGCATTGATACTTTTGAAGCAAAACTGCTTTCTTTTTGTCTTCCCCCTGTGATGTTTAACAGCTTTGGTCTGGGCTGCCTCCCCGCAGCTTAACCCTGGCTGTCCATCTTCCTGAGGAACTCCCTTTCCTCTTTTTCTCTTCCAGGGAAGGCATGTTGAGATGTATGTGTTTGGCTGTTGCATCAGACATGATACAGTGTTAACATTTACACTGTAAACTTTCACAACAAATACACCTTCCTTCTATTGGAGAGCACTTTTTCCACAGAGGATTTCTCAATATACATTTGCTGTTTCTTCACTGATATTTTCATCCTTCAAATTAATAACGATCAATAAAGTGTTATTCCTTTCTCTCTGCACTCCTAGACCTGTTACCTGCAGCAGTGTGTGTTCTTTTCTTTTGAATCTTCTGACCTTCATATTATAATATTGGATCTCAGTGATTGAAAATCACGTTTTATATTTAAAATTATAGAATGTATACTGTCGTGCACCTTCCTGGAACTGTTGAAGCTCTTGGCACACTGTTAGGTCTAGTGAGGATACACTGACATTTCTGCTTTAGGGAAAAACATTTATTCTTCCAACACTTTGTCAGACTCTCAAGCAGACACCATACATAGAACAATTTGATTTATTCCTATGGCTGTTTTGTTTCTTGCTACTCCTTGAAGCTTGTTCCCCCATTGATGGAACTTCTGCAGCACTTTGTTGCTCCTCTTGTAACTTTCTCTTTTGCCCTTTCTGCTTACATCAGAACCAGTTCCAAGATCCCAGCTTTGATCCTTTCTTAGCTGAGACTCTCAGAGAAGTCACTGCACAGGATTTGCAACAAATCCCTCTATAATTTGGTTTTGTCTGGTAGGCTCGTGTGATTTATGTACAATGCTGTTCTCTTTCTGCTCCTGCTGTCATCACCTACCTTAATAGCACGGCCATGACGATGGATGTTATTATTAGTCTCATAGGCTTGCTTAGTAGGGGACAATTATCTTCTCTGGGGGAGAAAGGGAACCGAATGAATCAAACATATGGGTTTTGGAGGTAGAGCTTTATGAGTCACAGTAGTTTATTCTTCTGTCTTTAACTTCTTAGCTCCTCTCCTGCTATAACTGAATTACAGATAACCTAAACTGAATACTCATAATGTATACTAATTTTATTATTAGTTTGAATGGACTATTCTGATATTTGGAGGATGTTGTTCTTAAAGACTTGGCAATTTTTGAGCTCCTCTCTCTTCCTCTGTCTTTCATAGGATTCCAGCTATTACTTTTCTGAATAAGGTGTTAGAAGCTGCAGCTAACTGCGTGGTTTCCTTGGTCTGTACTTTGCTTCATGTGTGTTTTCTCATCTGTTTGTTGTTTATCAATTATACGTGTGTGTGTGTGTGTGTGTCTTTTAATTCTGAGTAAAAATGAGTAAGTTTTTTTTTTTTTACCACAAAATGGCAAATTACTTTGACTTGCTGGGTGGGAAGCACCATTGGTGAAGTCAAGCACTTTCACCACAAAACTCAGCTGTCTCGAGCCTACAGCCCACATTTTGTTAGCTCATTTTTAAGCCCCCTGAATTTGCTACAATGAAGTTCCATTGTGTAATATATTTGTCTCATTTTCCTCTCAATACTTTCATTCTGCAGTGGAGGCAATACCCTACCTTTCCTAAGGAACAACAATCACTCCTCCATCCCACTTATCTACGAATACTTTCGGGCACCAGACATTTGAAGTTTAGAACCTACTTTTGTAATAATAAAACAATGCAAGAGAACTAGAGGGTAAACATAATTTTCAGTCCAATGTCATTGCCTTTCCCTGAAATCAACTTTTGCCAATGTAACTAATGACTTGGCAAAATGAGGGGATTCCACGAGTCTGCACTTCATTATTATGTATCGGACAGATGCAAAAAGTCCACGGCGACTTAGTTTGCTGTGGTTTATTTCTAACTAGGTAGGCTTTTTATAAAAAAAACCCCGTGTAGCTGAATGCGAGGAACAGCAGATTGTTCCTGGCCCTGATGAATGCCTGCAGGAATGAAGGAGGCAAAAAGGGATGTGTTGCCCCCTGTGTGCATGGCACCACTTCACGCTGGTCTTTGTTCTTGTTGCCCTTTGATGTTACGGTTGGTTGGACACGTAGGGAAGAGCTTCCTGCAATACCGGGGTGTGAGAGTATGAGCACATCACCCAAAGAGCGCCGGCAACTCCCACGGAAATCAGGAAGGCTCAGTGCCTCCTATACCCCCACCCCATCCAGTGCAGGCCAGTGCCACAATATGCCCTCCCACTTTTAATTCTGGGAAAGTTGTTTTCCGTCCCTCCCGAGGTTGGTGCCGCGAGAACGCGTGTTCTGTGCGCTGCTGGGCTCGGATCTGGGCTCTCTGGGTGACCATGTGCCACCACGGGCCATTGCACATCCTGCAAACCACAGCGAAACTGATAAAAGGGAAAAAGGGCATCCAGGTGAATTGCCAGAAGCAGCCTTCGGGTTTCATGAGCCTCCTGAAAACAAGATATGGATAAAAATATACTTTCATCCCTTGCTGCTAGCATATAATAATCTTTCTATTCCTGAAACTACTAAGGTTACATTTTTTTTTTTTTCCACATAATTTTGTTTTTCTTTTGTCCAAAGCCAGCTATTAATTAGGTGAGTATTGTGGGAATTCTGTTAAATAAGAAACACAGATTCCACAGTTACATTCTTTCCTACCTGAATGTTGAACTGTTTGAGCACAAATGGTTTTCATGTAGTATAAGAGACTCTCCAGCAGGGGAACATCTAAATGCATAGATAGACTTAAAAATGTATGCAAATGTCTATTCCTATTGCAACTGTGTTCCTAAATAGATTTGTCAAGGCAAGCAAACTAGATAGAATTCTATCCTGGACAGAATTCACAATGGAGTAAAGTTTGTTTCAAACTTAGCTCTATAATTAAAGTGTCCAAACAAACAAAGTGCAACTCAAACCCCAGGCTTTCCAATAAAAACAGCAAGGAGAAAGTGTTCTGTCACCTGGAGAATGCTTCAAGTGTTGATTCCTCAGGAAAATTTCTTGGAGATGCTTTTAATATACTGTCAAATATAAAATTTGGTTAAAATTTTGCTTATCTCATTGAAAGATTATTCATCTGTTTTCCCTTTACTCTGAAGTAATACTTTACTGGGATGACTTCAATTCCATTTTTGCAAGTTGTTATGTAGTTGGGAAATACTTGCGCAGGTAAGCAATGCTTTTTGATTTAAATGGAAATAGCTTGCTTGGGTAAATGACTGCATGGTTAGACCAATTGTTTCTCCATTTCCTTAGTCTTTTATTCTGCCTGCAAGTCATCAAACATGCATCTGTTCACACTGAAATGAATATAGAAAGGAAAAAGTTTCATTCTTCAAACTTGCTGACACAGATTTTATCTGGTGGGCCATTCCTTGCTTCAGGGAGATTTCCAAATTTCTGAAATTCTCTATAAAGTCAAGTCCTGAGTGTTAAAGTCTTTACTAAAAGGAAAAAAAAAAAAAGAACCAAGCCTGTAACTCTCTAATAAGGGCATAATTGGTGTGTGAATTACTTTCTTTTACTTAATCTATGTACCTTGAATTTGAAATACTTTCTGTTTTCCCTCCTGTCCTCTTTCTTAGTCTTTCTGGATTGTCTTGGGTGATCAGACCTTGCTAGGGCTGCACAAATAGTGATGCCAGCAGGAAATGCTTCAAAGGTAACCCTTAACGACACGTTGATATGAGCAGCAACCAAGTCGGCCACCTTAGAAGAGAAAAATTACTGGGAAAAAGAAAAAAAATCTTCTGAAAAATACTGCTAGAAAATACTGAGAACCAGAAACTTCCTGGAAAATGCAGTTGGCATCTCTGAAGTACAACTAGGGCAATTCAGAAGCCAGAGGCACCCTGAGACGTCACCAAGAGGTACCATAAACAAGGAACTGCACCAGCGAGAGCTTATCACCTGAGCAAGGGGGAAATATTCCCGAAAGCTCCAATTTCTCTGAAATAACAGAAACCATCATCACCTGTTGGCTGTTACAGCTGCACAATCAAAATTAGCCACATCTATTGGCTGCTCAAAGTAGTGCCCCCTACACCCTCTTTGCTATAAAAAGGACTTATTTTGCCCCAAGGAGCCTCTTTCTCTGAGAATATCCCAGGCTGGGTGTAACTTTTCCTAAACAGGGGGAGTTCTCAGCAGCTTTCTGGAAGAGTGTGGACTTCTTTGAAGGATTCCCGGGTAATTTTGGGTTCTGTGATGTGGATCACCTTGGGAGGGAGGCTCTGTTATCTTTGGGCTCACTTTTAGGGTCAGTTTAGTTTCTCCTTCCACTTCTGGGACATTTGGATTCCCCTCTGTGATCAATTTTTGCTCCTCTTTGGGATAATTTGGTTCCTTCTGAAATCTATTTTACTTGATATCATTTTATCTTGTATAGGTAATATTTATCTTGCATTTTTTGTAGATATTTCTATATATTTATTTCCATTTAAGTAACCTATTACATCTGCTGTTATGTTGTTGATAAATTGCATCACTGATAGTAAGTGTATAGCAGACTATAATGGTATATACAGACTGGGCTGTTGCTGTTACTGGTCCTTGCTGTTATAGTTGATTTCTGCTTTTATTGATCCTATACCTTCAATTGATTAAATACTATTGCTGGTAGTAATTTGTAATAACTTGAGATGTATTTGCTTTGCTAGTGGTGGTGTATTTGCTGCTGGTGTTTTCTGGGGTATTTGTGGTAATCTATAATGGAGGATTTTAGAGGATAAAGTTTCTGTGTCCTTGGCTATTATGGGATGTTATGAACTCTGGGTGGTGATCTCTATACCCACAGACTGGGTAACACTTTAGGTCATGGCAGTTGTGCCTGAGTGCTTGTCTGTTTTTATGAACTTTTTAAATTCGGATTCAAAATCATGGTTCTTTTAAACCAGATATATGTACATTATTCATGAATAAGAATTTTTTTTGGGGGAAAACAGTCTCAAAAACAAAATGAATTTATTTTATCTGCTCACAAGGTATTTCTTTTTGGTGGGTTTTTTTAAGAATATAAAAGAAATTACTGTGGGTTTATTAATAGCATTATGTAGAGATTACATAGGGCATTTCTAGATGTAGGACTGGCAATGCAAACCAGTGGTGAAACATGGGCACAGTATCACTTTTCTGAACTTGTGTTGCAAGGCCCTTGGGATATTATATTTCTTTTTCCATTGCATTTGAACTCTGTCACTTTTCACCAGAATATTTTCACGTCTAATGATTTCTTTTGCTTACGAGAGGAAACCAGCATAACTGTGAATCTTCTCTTGTGAACACATCTTTTCTTTCTTTGAATTGTTCTAATCTCCCCTTTTATGTGAAGAAAAAGTGAAATTGCCTGTAAGTCTTCATCATTATCTGTGTTAATACAATACTTCTTTTTTAGCTTTGAACTGTAGGATTCACTGTGACTGTGACCTGTTTGATCTACTTAAGTTTGATTTGTTTCACCTTCTGGCTTTTTGAGTTTTCTTTTGACACCCCTTCAGTGATGACCTTCCTGTAATGATTTTCAAATTCTTTCAGGCAAACAACTGGGGAGATATAAGTGATGACAACTACGACTCTTTGACTTGATGTAGAGAGGGTGTATTCGTAGAAATTTATGAATGGTTTTTGCAAACAAGGATGAAGTTTGACTCGTACCTGTCTTTCCATGTATGCTATGTAGTAAGTGAAAACCTCCTACAAAGAAGGTTTTCTGGAGAAGTAATGCAAGATTTCTTCAAGGTCAAACAGATAACTCAGTGTCTAGTCCTCAATTCCTTTGCGTCCTAGAGAATGCTCTTCTTTGTAAAGGCATTTGTAGGGAAAGAAGTCTAGAAATTAAATCAGAAAAGTTCACAAGATGTATGCTATTAGAAGCTCCTTTAAAAAATATTCCTGCTGGGTTGGAGAAAAATAGTTAATATTCTAAAGTCTCTTATCCAGCTGTCATTTAGTGCCTTGAGAGTGTTATTATTCTTTCACATGTTCTTTATCCCTATATCTTCTCCGACTTGGATTTAAAACATTGAAAGGGAAAGCATTTACAAATATGATCTCATGTCAGCTGAAAAGTCTGAAGAGAAGATTTGATCATTTCACAATGAGATAGTCTAGCAAATAAGGACAATGACTAAGAAAAATGCATTTTCCACTGGCAGGCATTCTTTTATTTTGAAATATTCTTGCCTACCAACACTAATGTGAGCTAAGTGAAAAGTAAAACTTTAAATGCTGCCTCATATCTAAGAAATCCTATTTCAATTTGAAAAGGTGGAAAAATGGGAATTTTATCTAATTCTTGATACTTAAAAAAATATCAAAGACCGAGTCAGGTTTCTGCAGATAATCTTGGCTTATTGTCATTAAAGGGTTATGGTAATAATTGTACAAAGGGATAGTTAACTTTTTTCCATTTATTCAGGTCATATTTTCCTGAAATTAGGTGCTGCATTTTGTGAAGGTAGATATTTCTCTTGACAAGACCTGAACTGAATGTTCTGTTGAAAGGCACTGGACGAACAGCTTTAGAAAGATAATTAACTAGTACATTTAAGTCAAATACCTGATGTTGTGGTTTTTTGATTTTGTGGGTTTTTTCACTCTGTTGTGAGTCCCAGGTCTGCTCTGGGTAACCACCTATATCTCAAGAATTATAGGTTGTCTATGTATAAGTTTTAATCAATTTCCATTTTGCTAGTGAACAAAGCACTGAGTGACTCTAAAGTTAAACTGCCCTGCAGTCTTTGGCTTTATCAAAGAAATGGCAAGTTGGTCACAGGTTTTGCCTTTTATAAATTATTGTAGAGAGAAAAAGATTTAACATGGACCACAAAAGAGGTATTAGAAGACTCTCTTGGTTAATGTTGTTGTGATTTAATTGTGAGTTAGTTTATTTGAAATGCCATCATAGTGAAAATCCAATCTAATATTAAAAAATGCCTTCCCACAAAGAAGAATAAGTTGACCACCAAAGACTATTCTGTGTGATTCAGATGCTTTGGATGCATGTGTTATACTGTACAGTTATCACTGTATATTTATTTTTTGCATTTATAGGGGTTTTTTACCATTTCAATAAACAAATTCTCATAATATCTATAGTAATCTTTCCACTTCCATGGGTACAAATTCTACCTTTGTTTTAACATTGCTTGTTTATATGCAGGCAGAAATACCTGATCTGTGATTTAAAAAAAAAATTATACATGTTTATAAGCCTTGGAGATATTAATGTTAATTTCTTTGTTGTACTCCTGGATTATCTGATCTG
Source organism: Grallaria varia (assembly GCA_013396735.1). Classification (NCBI taxonomy): domain Eukaryota; kingdom Metazoa; phylum Chordata; class Aves; order Passeriformes; family Formicariidae; genus Grallaria; species Grallaria varia. The sequence continues at coordinate 1,592,353 of VWZG01008543.1, forward strand.
TGGCTTTGTGTGTTGCTGACATACAATGTTCAGAAGGTTTTTTTTACCCCCTCACTGAAGCCTGTTTGGTTTTGCTCTCAGTAAAGCTTTTTATAATTTAACCTGCTCATTCAGCTGCAAGGTCTGATCCTTGTCCCTTTAATTTCCTTAATGCCCCATGTTTCTACTTGCTTAAAACTGTTACAACTTATTTTTGTGCAGTAACATCATCTGGTTTTAGCTTAGAAAGACAGCAGCTGATCACGTGTGCATGAACAGTTACAGATTACTTTGGGTTATGGTGTAGTGTTGAGTATTTAGGAAACTGAAAAATCCTGGAAGTGCAAGGGTAAAGTGATCCAGGAAAACAGTGGAAAATAATATAACAGACAAAAATACATGTATTTCTAACCAAGATTCCTAATAAATTTCCTTTTCTAAGAAGTTAAATGAAATAAACTTAGCTCCTGATTTGTCCTGATCTTCTGCACAAAGGGATCCTGGAGAATAAGAAGCTTCTTTACCTGACTCTGCAGGGACTTCCTTAGCACCAGGTTCTGTCACACAGGAGTAGGTGCATGTCATTGAGTCCTTCTTTGTCCCATCTCTAAGAGGATGGACAAGCCTGCTCCCTACCCCTTGAATCACACAGACCAGAACAGCTGAGCTGACGAGGGAGGCAGAGGTTGAGCAGCACTGGGATATGCAATGGTGTGAGCTGGAAGCAATCTTCTTATCCTGGCATAAAACTGCAGCTTGTGGGTATTCTCTTAAGAGCCTTTCAAGTTCTCTGCCTTGCTGGCAGCTGATTCCAGAAACAATATTCCATTCCATACTTTCTCAGAACAAGACACTAGTTCATAGTCCCAGTTATTCAAGTAGGTAAAACAGACATTGCATCCAGGAAATTATTCTTAAGAAATAAATGTGACCGGGCAGACAGGCAGTTACATCACCACTTCTTTAATATACAGTAGTCCAGGTAAGCTACTAATGAAAAGTCCTGCATGGCAGAAATAGGAAAGGTTCAATCAGTGCTCAACTTATAATGCCCATCTTTGGAAAGCACAAGACTGATCTGAGCTTGCAGAGATGCACCCAACTGCATCTGTGCACACAAATCTGCTATTTGTACAAGAAATCATTCCATATGTACAGATCTTCTTAAGGAGGCATAAACCAGTCTGCAAGAATGTGTTCCTTAAAGCCATTCTCCAATATACAGCTACTTGGAGAGAATGCCATTTTCTAGTACTTTTTTCAAAATAAATATTTGCTTAAGATCCTTTGCTAAAATGAACTTTAAAGTACTATGAGTTGAGATTGTCACTGTGCCAGATTCTAACTTAACTGCAAAACCAGACTAGAAAATAGTAGGTTGAGAAAATGAACTTTGTCATATGACAACACAGAAAAGGAAAATAATTTATACTGGCATCTTTAAAATAGAAAAATTTAATTATTTTCACTGTCTTTATCACAAATACATATTTAATAGTATGCCTTGATTCACAATAATCTTTCAGACATCTTTGCTGTCAGGATGTTTCATAACAGCCAGATTATTTCCCACCGTATTTCAGCAGCATTCACTGCTGACTGTTCCTCCTTTTCCTCACAGAATTGTATCTGCAGGACTGAGGGTTTTATACTTGACTAAAGGAGCAGGAGCTCTGCTGTGCTGTCATCATGGTTTAGATGACCAGAAATGGTTGATACTAGGGATTCAAGTGTTGTCCCAGTTTAGTCCTTGGAGTTCTCATGTTGAATTTAATGTTAAATTTAAAAGAGCTTTAAGGTAGGAATTCTTAATTGTTGGCCACTTTAAGGGATTAGGCTATGGCTTTTGAGCTCACCACTGACCTATCTGGAGAATTTTGGGTCCCTTTCCCTGTGTCATGCTTCCTATCTGAAAAACCCAATGTTGATAACCAGAGAAAGGTGATGTTGCTATTTGAATATTTTATCTTATGGTAAAGTTCTTCTGTCTGGTATCAGATCATGCTATTTTTATGTAGTACTCTATTAATGAAAAACAAATAAGTTGTCATGTTTTTGAAAAAATAGCTCTAGTAATCATAATTATTTTACCTTTTACCTATTCAAATTTTCCCTATCCAAGCTGGTCAAGTTCAGTAAAAAATCAGTAAGATCCAATACTTTGCTCACTGTATCCTAACAGCAGAAATGTCTGCATTTTGTATCATACTCGCTCAGTTGGTAAAGGACACGTATGAAAATGGCCTTTAACTTAAATGTTATTTAACTCTTGAACTAAAATATCAACCACTGTTGAGGTTGCATCATGTGAAAAGGCAAAATGGAGTACCAGGAAGGGCCTGATATATAGGATATGCCTTTTACATGGCAACAGGGATTTAGACAGCTTTTCATTATTGAAAAAGCACCTTGCTGCTAGGAAATACTGTCTTATGCTATTGACAACCTTTCCCTTTCACCAGCTATAATAAATGTTTGGCATTTTTTATGCATTGCTAACTCCTGTTAATGTTGCTTAGGATGCTGGAGGCCTTTTTGGCTGCCAGGGCATGCTGCTGGCTCATGTTGAGCTTGCTGCCTAAAATACCCTAAAGTCCATTTTTCTATCCTTTTCTGTCTTTTTAGGTGTCATGATTTGGAGCAATTTCTGTCCAGAGCAGTTAAAGGAGCATAGGGCTGCACTGTGAAAAGGAATCAGTAAAAAAAGTAACATGGAGATCAGTAATCCTGTACCTCCCATGAGATTCCTTCCTGATACTGGTTTTTCTCTATGGAAGGAAAAAAAAGACAGCTTTTCATTACCCTGGGGATTAATGATTTTCCTACCTGTTGGACTGAATGAATAATTGGGCCAAGTTCACATAATTTCTGTGAGTTTTGCATTTATTAGGAAATCCCATTTGTGCTGTCTGCTGGCACAAGACAAGGAGAGGTCATTTAAGAGCAAGATGCTTAAAAAGAATATGTATAGGCAGAAGGAAGGGCAGGTCAAAGGAATAGGGAAAGTCTCTTACCCTTATGGTTATGGCTGCTTATAGCTCTGGAGTTTAAAGTGTCTCATAAATGAAAAGTGCTGAGAAAAAGTTCTTAAAAAAAACCTTGATGAGTGTTGAATTTCCAACAGTTTTGAAGGGCAGTAATATCTTGTAACTTCCCTTTTTTTCTTCCCTTTCACTTTTATGTTGATATGTAATAAATGGCCAAGTCTTGTTCAAAAATCAGTTGCTTCCTTTCCTCAAATCTCTCAGAAGCATGACAGCACATATCTATTTCACATCACAGTACTGAAAAAAAATGATACTCAACATCCTTCCCACAAGAGACAAATTGTAAATAGAATTGGAGCTTACTCTGAACTGCTTGGGAGAGCAAAACTGGCGGTGAAGGGAGTAAGAATTTGCACTACTTTGACCTTAAGGCACCACCCCTGAGAGGCATAAACAGTGAAATGTAGATGGCCAGAAAAAAGTCAGTATAAGAGCTGGTGAGGTATTGAAGAAAGTCTAACATATTTTTCTATTAGATATTTTAAATGCTTTCTTTAATAACACTTGAAGAAACATAATCTAGAAATATCATCATAGGCTTTCAATGGAAAAAATGTCCATTTAAAAATTTCATTTTGTATTTAATTTCTACTTTATTTTTGCTTGTTATTAGTACTCTGATACAAATTATATGTTAACCTCATTGACTATTTAATAGTTCTCTTGAAAAAAACACTTCGTGGATTCCACATAAAGAACCAAAATCATCCGGGTCAGTAATTCAACACGAAGGAAGCAAGGCTCCATATCCCTTCTCATGTTCCACAGTTTAAGAATATTAAGTTTTGGAGCAACACAAGATATATTCTCATGTAGTTTACTGATCTTAAGCTGACCATTATCCTCAGCAAGTAAAAATTCATAGTTCTACTCCGTGGATGCTGATTTGTTTATTCTCTCTTAAAACAAAAGCCAGCAGCTGATGAACCACTTATGGGATAGAAATTATGGGATAGAGAGACTAAAATCCTGTTTGTTTTGAAAGTCTGTGCTTGACATAGAAGGATACACTTGAAGGACCAAAAGGAAAGATGTTTATCTCTTCATCCATCCATTCTTATGCTACTCCCCTTTCTGCCCTTTTTCTAATGTGCTCAAGGAGTTCAATCTTTGTTTCTAAGTTGAGTACTTCTGTCTGAAGGATATAATGAGATTTTTTTTAAAACATGCTGCAAATGGCAGTGTCTCAGTTGTAGTCCATGAAACTTATTATTGCAGATTGATTGTTAACTTTTTCCTAGCAAACAGTTTTATCTCACAGTATGATCTTCTCCCTCCTTCTCAGACTTGAAGTTAAAAATAAACTGAAGTTTGCACAGTTATTATATTTTCTCTTAGCACACGACTGACATTTGGACAAAACCCACTTTTCACTCCCCCTTTCATATTGGTCCAAAATTTCATTTTTGCTCCAGTGTGTTTCTGAGGAGCATATGTTAATAGTTTGTTTCTTCTTCTATGGTATTCCTTCCTTTCAATACCTTTTTTTTTATCAGCCGTTTTGGAGATATCAAGAAAACAATATTGCATGCCTGCCCACAGACTTTTATTTTGCTGTACTCAATTATTTGAGTATTAAAGTCAACCTGCTTGTGCTGACAGGTTTGGCTGGTCATTTGTTTAACGGAGCCTTGGGCTATTTGACCATTTACAATTCTAGCTGAAGGCAGCTTGTGGCATTTTCATCTGCCAGGCAATAATCACTGTTACCTTATTCTGTGCTACTTGTTATTCAGGCCAAATGCGTTGAATTTGTTAATATGGAACACCTCAAATGTTATTAGGCCTTTTAAACTGTAAAAAGAGTAAATACAAATAAAACAGTAGTCTGTCACACTCAATGTTGTTTGTTTTTTTAAAAAATAATTTTGCAATAACAGTCATGTTTTGATGAAATGGGTATGAACTAGAAAAGTATTCCTGGGAAGGCTCAAGTGAAATCCCTAGAGCCACGTTGCCTGGAAAGGATTCTGTCATCTGGATGCACAAAAACTGCAATGGTTGTGCCTTAGTCCCAAACCAGTCATGGGGGCAAATGGTCTTCAGAAGTTGGCAAGAGTTCATTAAATACAGTAAAGATAGAAATTCGTATTAAATTTCCAGTACCTCTAGGCAAGCTTTTATTCCTTCCTTTGTTATATAGATCTTTGAAGAGGTGGTTTGTTTTCAAGCAAATGTCTTTGAGGCATTTTAATTTGCTATGGGCTTCCTTAGGAAAAGTCTAGAGACAAAAGGGATGACTTTGCTCACAGTGACCTGTTGGATGCTGCAGCCTGATGGTATTGGAATTACACGTTAATATCTGGATTTCTTGGCGCCTTCTCGCTCTGTTGTGCAGAAATATGCCACTTTCAGATTTTTGAGATTATATGTTCCTTATTTTAGGAGAATGTGGATATGAGTGTGGTGCAGAAGATTGTAACCCTCGCTGCGCCACCACGGCGCATCCGACGTGTGTTGCTCTTGTTACATCCATGAGCCCTGTGAAAGAACACGGAACATGCCATGTCTTCCACTACTCTGGCAGTTCCAGCTCTTAGGTTCGAATAAATTAGCAACCTAAATATGCTTTTCTGGGAAATGAATATTTGCTCCATTATTAGGTAAAAAATATTTTCATATCCTGCTCACAAATCGGACATTAAGGAGAGCTACATTCAAGGAGGTATTAATGAAAGCTTGACCCAGCAATCAGCACAGTCAACCAGACATTTTTAAGCAGCAGTGAATTTTGCTCTGGAACAACACCCTTCCCTTAATACATTGCTGCAATTGTGCCTGCTGCTACAGACATTTGTTTTGCTGCTGTTAAGAGCAGTATGTATAATTCAAATTGGACCCTTAGCACTGAAAATGAAACAAAGAAACTTATAAACAAAACAGATGGGAAGACCATCTTGTACCCGTGTTGTGATCTGATTGGGTATATAAGATACATTTACGTAACTGAGTCGATGATGTCTTGTATCCCACAGTGAGAGCATGAAACAAGCAATTTTACTGATGATTCTACAAGGCTGCAGATTTGTTTTAAATCATGTAGGCACATGATATCAGCATAGGAACAAACTTTCCTGCAGCCTGATCCTAAATAACAAGTGAATATAATATTCTTAATCTGTATGCTAAGTCATTTGTTTAGTAACAGAGCTGCAGCAACACATTTTGGAGTTTCTTCACAGCCTCTTCTTCTCCTTGGGGCTTCTTTTGTCCCATATTTTGTACAATTCTGGCCAGTAAGGTACAGAACAGTGACAATTGTTCTGGGGAGGGGACTGACAGGTCGCAGTTGTACAAAAGGTAGTGAACTGTGATGAGAGTCGAGAGAGCCTAATTGCCATTATCATTAATTTACCAACAGTGTTCCTGGTCCCTAAATTAATCTATCTGAAAGTTGGCTTCCTTGATGGAGCCCTATGAAATTGATTTGAAGTATTGGCTCTTCTCTAGAGGTGGTCCTGCATTTGAATTAATAAAAGGTTAGAAAGGGACTTCGTGTTTCCCGATTCCCTTATGGACCCAAGCTCTTTGGAAGGTGTCAGACCTAGGGCTTCCAAATCCAATTCATTTGTAGCTGCTTGCATAGTTCCTTCAAATTCCCCTGGAAATCTTTGTCTAGTGAATTCCTTCCATGTAACTGCCTTTCTCTTGGCCCCTTCAGGACCCAAACTTAAAATACCAAAACAGGTTTGGTTTTTTTGTCTTTTTCCCCCCACAAGAAACAATATGATACTTTAAAAATCTGATGACATTTATGTAATTTTGATGTAAAAAGACTGAAACAATTCTGAACTGTTTCTTTGGAACACAGGATAAAAAAAAAGTCTAAAATTCCTTTCTCCCATGTAAGGTTTGAGTTTTGATAAAAACAGGCTTTTCTGTGAAAAGTTAATTTAAAAAAAATGACAACATTAGTTTCCCTAATATCTGAAGACTTTACGATTAATGAACAGAAATTCATAATCTCCTCATTGTCTGGAGCATCTCACTTATGGGGAGAGACTGTGGTAGCTGTGCGTGTTCTGTCTAGGGAAGACTGAGCAGGGATCTCACCAACACATATAAATATCTCCAGGGATGGTGTCAGGCTCTTGTCAGTGGTGCCCAGCAACAGGGCGAGGAGTAATGGCCATAAACTAAAACACAGTATGTTCCACCTCAACATGAGGAAGAACTTCTTAACATTGAGGGTGGCAGAGGCATCAGCCAGGCAAAGAAGAGTTGCCTTCTTCATTCTGTGCAGAGAGACCATGTTCTTATCTAGGGTCTGACAATCATGGTAGTGCTCAGGGTTGTTGAAGCCAAACATTGGGTTTGTATAACTTAATGCTGCCTGTTCTGGTAATAAAATGTTGAAAGTAATTATGAATAATATCATTTGTATGTAATCTGATCTCTTATGATCATCAAAACAAACATCCAGTTATGGTTAATTCTAAAAGCCATCCACCTAGAGCTTTGCATGTATATAGTTATTTATTCTCACACATTCAGCCTTCCAGGATGGCCAGCAGCAGTGCAGTAAAACATGGCTCTCACCTATAAATACTTGCAAAGCATCTGAGTTCCTCTGTCATGAACGGCTGATGTAACACCCGTAACAAAAATACAGTGGCTTGCTGTACCTTCAGGTCTGTTTCTACTCGTATGTGCTGCCTGCAGATTCTTATCTCTGTCCTTAGACTCCCTTAGGATGGCACAACTTTGATCTCAGATATCCTTTCTGCGGGAAACATCCTCTGTGGGGGTTTTCAAAGTGTGCTGCTTCTTGAAGAATTATGTTTTGAGAGATAATTGAAGACCTGCAGGAATCACCTTCTTCCTATTGGGAAGGAGTCACAGTGCTCTTTCACTGTCACCTAGATGTTTCGTATGTTCTCTTACACAGTTCCTGTCAATTTTATTTTCAGGAGGATTTCTCTGTGTGATGCTCTGTGATTTGTACATGGAGCACAAGATGTCAGTTTTCTTAATTACTGTGGTCAGTTTACTTTACATCAAGAAGAATGTGTCTTCACATTTGATTTTTCTAATTAAAATTAATATAGCAAATTCAGACCTGCTGTGAGTAAATATTGTATTTTAATTTCACTGGACATTTTAAGCCTGATGATGAAGCAGAGTTGTTTTGACTTGACAGAAGGTTAACACAAAAAAAAAATAATTCAGAACTGTTTGTACTGTGGCTGTTGGTAAAACTGCTCAGTGCCAAATAAAGAAATGCTCTCATCTATTTAGTGGGAAAATAGGGGTTAAAGAGGCCCGATTTGTTATATAATTTTTACCATATCACATATTCGTCTCAAGCCTAACACCTTCTTAGTTGAATACTATTTTGCAAAAGCAGCTGAAAATAATTCCTAGTGTAACTGAGAACTCTGTTTCTGCTCAGGCGACCTGAAGCACTGCATTCCTCCTTCCTCGTGGCCAAAATCCACCCCACAGAGTAATCCTTGCTTTATAAGAGGAGCCATCAAATCCTCTCCAACTGTTCTCCATTGAGAATGAGCTGCAGGCAGCCTCCTGCATCCCATGGATGATACAGATTTCAAATGCTAATGTCTGAAGCCTTTTGATAAAATCCCTTCCTTGGATTACTCTGTACCTACTTTGGATTGTTCTCTGCCCTCTCGTTCCTTTTTCTGCACGAATTATGATTTGTGCATATTTTATATCATCCAATTAGAAAATTCTCCTGAAACATTTTCTCTTTCTTCTGTAAACTATCCTTACAGCCTATGGAACGCAGGGTCAGCGTGGGTGCTTTAGATTCTCAATGGCACATATTGCTGCTGCTGAAAGGGTTTCTCATGTAGCGTGTTCTGGAAATACTTGAGAAGCAATTTGGAACAACAAAGCTTTTTACATCCTTCTGATCTCATTAATTTTTAACAAAAATAAAAGAAAAGCATAACTGCTGTTTAATGTCAGGCAGGCAAACAGCCCTGACACTGTGCAGCCTGGGATGAGTCAATATTGCTTTTCAAAAGGCCTCTATTTTGACCAAGTCACTGCAGGGCTCAGAAATCAGGGTGGAGGCTCTTGGCACAAGTATTTAATATTAAGGTTAAGTTTATGGCTGGGTCCTTTATTCACCTGTGACAGGGAGGAGAAAGATGACACCTCACAGAGTTGCATGGATGTGATGCATGCAAAGCAGATGTCAGTGAAAATGTGGAGAAAAACGTCTTCTGTGCTTGCTATGGTAAAATAGAAATAAATGCCAACTAACCATCATTCCCAAAAACTACAGTATGATTATTTGTGCGTGTTAAAATACAGTTCTTATTATATCACTGCATTAGTTTCTGAGGAAGTTGAGATTTTCTATAATCAAAAGAAAGCATGCATGTTTTAGATAAAAGTAAAGTTAATATACCCACTAGTCAGGATAAAGAAAAAGTTATCCCCTTTTTCCCAGTTCCTTCTCTTATATGACTTAAAAGTTCAATAATTTTTAAAGAAGTAATTTGAAGTTGTTATTGTTTTCTAAATAGCTGCCAAATATAAAAATCCTGTCTTGTTTTTTCCTAGCAGAGAATCATTACAACTGCAGCAAATCAAATGTCTCAGGGAATTTGAGTTCCATGCATGGAAGAAACTTGATTCTTAGGCTGACTTTCTTATAATTATTCTGATAATGTAACAGTTCACTGAGTTACTTTCATGAATTTCACGACTCTTTTCATTTTTCAGAGATGGGTAAAGAATTTCACGACTCTTTTCATTTTTCAGAGATGGGTAAAGAAAGCTCGTGGTGGATACCTGCTAGGTACTGAATGCTTTCGGAGAAATTAGGGAAATCAACAGGGAGACTCCATTGGAACTAGACAAGAACTTACAGCTGGGGGGGTCAGTCCTAATTTATGGAAAAGGAAAAAAAAAAGAATAAAATAATATTTTTAGTGAGATGAAGCATTACACCAGGGCACTTTCAGAATGTTCCTAATAAACTGGGTTTTTTCTGGCCATCAGCACTTTCTGTGAAGGGACTTCAACCTTCAGTTCTTTTTTTCCTACTGGTGATGGGTAAAGAACACCCTTTTGTAGCTGATTTCATCTGTCACTTCAATCTTCTCCTCCTCCTTTGAAGTCAGAATTATCTAATTCCTCAGTTAAATCAAATGTCAGTTTCTGTTTTTATTTTAAAGGAATTGTCTAAGACACAGCGAACATTCAGTGCTTCAGGAGAGTGTTTATCTTTTTGTCTCATTGATTTTGTAGACAGTTTTCTCTTCCCTTCAATGTCGCTTTTCTCTCTGAGATGCCTACTGTGCTGCGGTGTTGGGGTTTTTTCACAGGGCCAAAATAGCATCTTGGCAAGCTGGAAGATGTGCACTTTATTATGAGAGGGAAATGTCTCTCTGTCACGCGTGGGATTTTTGGATTGTTTTGTTTTCAGAAGGATAATGCTGCCGGCGGAGTAGAGGTCAGATCAAATTTATCACATCAAACCTGCAGGTTCCAGAGGCAGTGCCTTGGCTTGGTCTGGCTTTCAGGTTAAAACGTCCTCTTAATTGAATGCAAAAGTGAAATGCCAAATAAAAAATGCTTCTTCAAGGAGCTATAGCTTATGGAGCTGGATTTCTGCAATGAAGGTGCTATATTAACAGAAATATCACTACACGAACCCCTAAAATGCAGTTTACTGTGTGTTTTATTGTGCAATGGATACTCCCTCATCCTTTGGAACTGATGTTTCCTAGGTGCTTGTCTAGGGTATCCTGTGATTCACAAATCACTGGATGAATCATTAACTTCACAAAGGCCTTTTTGAAGTCCCCCCGAGTGCAGCAGTGCTTAATCCATAACCAAAGCCATAATCCTTGGTTTCACGTTCTCCAGAACTAACAACCAACGCTGTGAGTCAGGGTGCTGATGAGAAAATTGAGTAGAAGCCTCAGAGTTACTGAATCAGGTTGAAAATTTGACTTCAGTCACTCAAAAAACTGTTTCGGGATATAAATGGGTATTGCATGAATATATAGATATAAAGAACAACTTTTCTCAGGCTTGTAATTGATGGTAGAGTGCATGCAGGGCTGCTTCTGGGTCCTAGAAAAGTTTGGATGGACTATCCCAAATATCCTTCTAGTTTCAAAAGACTGTGGTGGGTTGACCTTGGCTGGATCCCAGGTGCCCACCAAAGCTGTTCTATCACTCCCTCTCCTCAGCTCGGGGAGAGATACTGGAGTGTTCTAGTTCTTTAAATCATAGGAATCAATAGCAGATCACCCACCTGGTATTGGGTAAAAAATAACTCTCTGAGGCTAAAGCATCAGACACTGGGATTATATTTTAGTTAAATTCAACTACAAGTGTTGTGGTATGAATCTCATGAAGGACCTGTCAGTCTCTTGACACTTATCTTACATCTTCATTTTAAGTTAATGACTTCACCAAAGACTTGTATTCAAATCCAAAAAGACAGTGATAGTCAGCTAATAATCTGGGTCTATGGTTGGAAGATTGATACATAAGTTCTTTCTTAATATCTAAAATAATCTTTTTGAAAGGTGTAAGTGGTGAAAGTGAAGAGATATCATCTTCTTAAAAGATGTAGCCAGCCCCCAATTTATGGCTTCTTCTAAAAGTCCTTCAGAGAAAATGTCCTGATCTAAACTAATTTCAAAATTAATAATAAAATACAGTGAAGTGTCTTCTTCAGTGAGAAGTAAAATGGTACTTTGTCATAAAAACCTTACAACATGTTCACTATGCTTTTAGGACTCTGACTCCTGCTGTTAAATTTTTCATATTTTCAAACCAAGGCAGTGTAAGAAAATAGCCTTGCAAAAGGCACAGGAAGAACCTCGGGCACTCAGGAAGATGCTGCTACTTTGGGTGCAAGTCCTTAGGACTGTGACCTGTAGAATAAGAATTGCATTGTTAATTTAATGGGATAATCATGTAGATGTCTTTTTATATGGAAAATATCTTTGTTTTCAATCGGCCTGTGGAAAGCAGTTTCCCCAGAAAAGCTTATCTAACACCCGCTGAGCTAAATTGAAAAATTACTATTGATCTGAACGAGAATAAGATCAGCCCCATGCTGGGAAAAATGACACAGACACACACGTATATATATATAATAGTTAATGCAGGAAAGCACATAGTTCCTTGCGTGATAATTTTATATAAATTTAGCAATTAATTGTAAAAATATAATGATAGATTCTAGAATTCTATTCTATACTACATTTTAAAGTGACTTCGTAGTTTGTCTAGATGTATCACAAGCTATCTTTTTTTTTCTGTGAAATTAAATAATTCTACAAAGTATTATTGCTCCTCTAGACACTTCAAGGATTTCATGAATCACAGTAAGAGTTAAAAATATAAGGAATTGTGAGCCTCAGTTTTAAAAAAAAAGAAATATTTCACTATCGTTGGAGTAAAGGCATAGTGTACTATATAGGTAAGGACATGGCCTTAACCAAATACAAGATGTTGCAGAGGTGACCAGAGGAAGTTACTGGTATGGCTTGGGCTGCCTAAGTAGTCTAAACCCATCTCTGTATTTCCCTGGTAATTAGAGACCTTCAGATGCAATAAATACTGCACTGATTAAAAATTAGCTTGTCGAAGAAGCATGCAGTATGTACTTCTACAGTACCTACTTTTCCTATGTCTAGCTTTCCAAAATTAAGTAAAATTAATTACTGGATGGAAAACTAAACTATGAATAGTATGGTGAGATATAAATTATCACTGAACGGACATGATCTTTCATTTTCGCAAGGTGCTTCCTAAGCCTCAGTGTCATTTATGCACTATATTAGGCCTGGAAAGGAGAAGAGAAAATCTGTATAATGGGAGCTGGATGTCTTCACATCTGAGGGGTTTCTCATTCTGGTCAACTTCCATGGGCACGTGTGGGCTGGAGCCTCCTGTCCTTTGGCCGTGCTGGTGGCAGCGGTATCTGCTCCATGATCTCACAGGTGAGCTGTGCCCAGTCATCGCCAGCACCATGTTCCAACAGCCAGCCAAGACAAAGGTGCATTGGGGAGGCCTGGGTTAGCTGCTTCATCATCACCCACGTCCTCACGACGTCCCTCGACTTTTAAATCGGTTAGACCTCCATCTGGCTGCTGCACCAATCGCAGCAGTTGTGTAACGGCAAAGACATAAAGAAGGCAAAGTTTCAGGGAACTGGGAGCTCAAAACCATTCCAAGTCTTGCCTAGAACTCAAAGTGTTTTTCACAACGCTGGTAGTGAGAAAAAGGCACGTTTTATGTGGTTGTGCAAATTACTGACTATAATCTAGGGGAAAAGAAAACTCATTTGGTGTCAGTGATGACACGCTGAAACTTCAGCTGAAAGAGAAGCAGGGCACTTTGCAGGAAGGAAGTCTTCCTCATTCAGGCTCTGTTACCAGGAAGCTTTGACATACAGTCTAATCAGATTAACCCAGAGGCATGATGAGTCCTGAAATGTGAACGCTGACAAATTGTAGACATGTGCTGATGAAAGCCATCCACACTTGCTGTTCGCTGATCCTCTTGCTCAATATGGTACATGACAATGAAGATCAAGAACGGAGACAAAAATGCATCAGATTGTGGAGGTATAAAAAGTTATTGTGCCTTTCAACATCTCCTCATTGTCAACATATCCACCTCTTGAGGTGTGTGAGATGTCTCAAGATATCTATTTTCACCTTAGGAAAGCTGCCAACTGTATGTGAAATGAACAGCGCAGTCATGTCCATCTGGATAGCAAGGCACGCAGTTTGGAAGGCGTTTCTTTAAAAAAAACAACAGACAAACAAACAACAAACTTCATAAACTCCATCGAGTGATTATGCCATCTTTTTTGCAAGTTTTCTCCTGGCTGTGTGATGGAATTAAGTTTTCTTGATGGATTAGATTGGTTTCTGTATACTGATGAAAGTGAAAGTGCAGCAAACATGTGGACAGACCTTGTTTTAATTGGTAGGTTGCATAGCCTGTGATACAGACACAGCAAGAGCTCTGTTGCACAAATATTTCAGCAAACTGGAGGCTCTGTCTGCGCCAGTAACACGAGACCAGTTGCTGCACCAGAGGGCAAGGGACATGACGCAACTTGCATCCCTGTAGCTCTTTTCCCTCCTAAAATAGGGTTGTCTTGTCTATACTGACTACGAGGATCCTGAATACATCCCTCAGGCTTAGCTGACTGAGTCAAGGTCAAGTCTGCTTGCCTCAAGGTCAGGGCTGTCAAGTGGCTCCTTGACCCTGAGATGAGCTCAGTTGGTTAGACCTCAGCGCTAAAGACCACCAGGGTTGTGGCTTTGATCCTCGTATGGGCTTAGGATTTGATGATCCTTGAGGGTCCCTTCCAACTCGGAATGTTCTGTGATTCCAGCCGTGGTTGGAAGAGCTGTTGTCCCCCTCCTTCCCTTGGGGGCCGCGCTGAAGTTCAGACCCTCGTTGCTGGTTTCTGGTTGAGCTGCACTGCAGCTCTGCCTGTGCCTGGACATGTCCCCACCTCTGTCCCAGCCCCACTGGCCCCACTGCCTTGACCTGGGACCTTCCTCTGTGCCATGGGCTTGCCTTGACCTACCCCGAGCTGCTGGCTGGCCCTGGGCACCTGCACCAGCCCCACTTGTGCTGGGATGCTCCCAGATGGCTCCTTGCTGGTTGGATCCCTATCCCTGCCTTGCTGTCGTGCTGGTCTCCTGGCTCCTCTTTCTCTGTGGTGAAATTATAGCCCTTATTTACACATTCAAACCCCGTGATTTTTCTGAGCTGTACATTGCAGTTTACACAAAATACCTAGCTAGAATTTATTTTCCATAGTATCTCATAAAAATAATGCCAGCGGGTAATTTTCTTAGCAACACTCTATTAAAATAAATATCAGATTTCAGTATAGATTTTATGTTTTTCCTGTTTGAAGGTAATCTGAAAAATGTCCTCGTTTTACTCTGCATATGGAAATTAGGTTGAATACAAGATTGAACTTTCTCCTTTACTAACTATGTAAAATACAACCCGCAATTTCTTGTGAGCTTTCGAGCTGATATCAGTACTATTGCTTCAAGATACAGAAACTAAAGATAGAGAGGCTATACATACAATTTTTTTACATATAACATTTTCTTTACATATATTTTAATACATGGAACTTTTCAGTCTTCAACAACTAGTTTTTGTCATGAGGAAATAAACAGTTCTTTTCAAGGTCATATGGTATCCAGAAGAGTTCAGTTGTATTTCTAGTTTTATAATATTTTTTTTCATTTTTCAGGCATATTTCTACTGAAGCCCTAGAAGGGTTTGTTCATTGCTTCACATTGTTTGTTTAAAATTTGAACAAGTTCTTGATAATATCTCTGGTTGGGATAAGGAATAGAGAACTAGCATACAGTAAAAACAACACGGGTTCCATTGTTAGTAAAATTGGTATAAAGAAGCATATGCTTTTTAGTATGTCCAAGTGTAAAATTATATATTTAGGAACAAAAAAAATGCATGAAAACCATCTTGACTTTATTTGAGGTTTTTCTGTTTGTTTGTGGTTTTGGGTTTTGTTTGTTTTGTTTTGCTACTAAAGTAATTCTTTGGGAATAATTTTTAATTTCTCATTGATTCCAGTTAAAAAAAAAAAAAGTCAGTGGCATGGTGAGACTTGAAAGAAGAGCTAAGACAATGAATAAAGAAATGGGGAAAAAGCTTACAGTCAAAGAACCAAGAAATGTAATTTACATATTTTATGAAACAGAAGTTAAATGGCAATTTTACAAAACAATTTATTCAGACATGGTCATATAAAATGTGCCTTTTTTGTTCTCCTTTAGGCTTTAAGTAAAGCTGTTGGCCTAAGGCTGTATTGTTGTATGAGCAATTTAAAAAATGCCAGAGAACCTTTTTGACCACTGGAATCTCAGCTGACTCTGTTGTTTGTAAGATGCCCCTTCCATGATTTTGGTCTTGTCCCTCCAGGATCACATTTATCTCTTTATCAGAGGTGAAGAGCCAACAGTCAGAAAACAGAGGAGTGGTCTTTCTTATCAAGTCTTTGCAAATACCCACAAATAAGTAAATTTTGCAAGTTTTTCCAGACATTGAATACAATATGTGAATTCTTGGTTCAACAAAATGAGACCGATTCGAATCTGCTTTAATTTCTGACTGTGAAAAGGAAATACTGCCATTGCCCTGACATGAATCTGACAATGTTAGGATAACATTGTCATGGTGGGTAAATGCAGTTATACTGGGATTTTGCCTAAATGGTTAAATGAGACGAGCACTGCGTTCCTGGCCGGTCTGTAAGGCACACTGCTCGAGGTTGCAAACAGCAAAATTGTACCTTGTGTCTTGATTTAATTAAACACGCACCTACCCTTAGGAGCACCGACTTCATTGAACTCCAGCATATTTTGCATGATGCAGTGACAGAATTGCAGCCACCAGGAAAGTGTTATAAGGAAAAATATGTCAGCTTTCAGTACCGTGTACTAAAAGGGCTACTTCTTTTTTTTTTTGTTGGTTTGTTTTTGTTTTTACAAAAATAACTTTTTATTTATAAAAACCATGGTTTAAAGGAATTAAACGGAGCAACAGCGTTTGGATAGGAATTCTTGTTTTCTCAAACAATCCGCTGTGATACCTCTCCCTTGATTTGTGGCTGCTTAAGACAAGATTGGTAAGGTAAGAATCATTTAATTGTAAAAAATCAAATTATTCAGCTACAATGCTTAAACGGGCCGTGTTTAAATTTCAGCGTTGAAATTGTTGTGTCAAATCTGTGGGATCTCGTAAAAGCACAGAAGTCCACTGATGATCAGTGCTCCTGAGCTGCTCCCTGCATGCCAAGCTGACACCATGCTGTATTGCTTGGATAAAAAAGTGTCTCTAAGAACAATTGCAACAGGTTATTTCAGAAGTAACAGCATTTCTCTAGAATTAGACTGACGTGATACCATTATTTATTCTGTTTGAACAGAAAAAGTGATGGTATCTGTTCATTACTTTGCCAGACTTGATTTATCTGGGCTTTTATCTCTCAGGGGATTATTATGATGGCTAATATTAAAACATAAATTATGTATAGTTACACCACACAAGTGGATTTGATAATCAAAATACATGTTGATATTTCACCAACGCTTACGAGTACCAGGCTTTTGAAATATAATAATAATAAAAAAAATGTTTCATTAATTCTTGAAATGTCAAAATTCACTGTTTTCACAGGAGTTTGTCGTTGGCTTTAATAAACATTTAATAGCAACTTGTATTTCTAATAGAAAGTTTTACATTAAAAAAAAAAAAAAGCTAAATTACTCATTTGAAACACTCCCATTTTTTTCCATTTAGGGCTCTGTAGACTTTAAGGCACCCTTTGATATTGTTAGAGTGCACTTTTGACCGAAGATATTGTGTAGCTTTGAAACGTTTAAACAAGACGCAAAATGCGCGTTGTAACTCAAGCAGCAGGTTGAATAGTGGAGTGTATATATTTATATATACATATATAGGATATATACATTCATATATATATATGTGTATATATATA
>VWZG01008543.1:1609953-1679902 GCA_013396735.1 Grallaria varia
ATATATATGAATGTATATATCCTATATATGTATATATAAATATATACACTCCACTATTCAACCTGCTGCTTCAGTTACAACGCGCATTTTGCGTCTTGTTTAAAAATATATATATATATATAGCAGCGTTACCGTTAATAGTGCAAAGAAATCAATTCTTCTCTCAATGACAGTGACAGCGCAGCTTATAAGAAAGGCAGCGGCGGCTCTCCCTCGGGGGGTAAATCACGGCAGGGGTGATGCAGACCCTCTGAATTTGTCTACGAGAAGCTCCTGGTGTGCTGCGTGGGAGCGGGCAGGCTGTGCAAGGTGTGGGCAGGAGGAGCAGCTGCCCCCTCGTTAGGGAGGTCACATGTTCATGCTCCAGAGCTCTCCAGGAGAGGTGGACCACGAGGGATGGCCCAGGAGGAGGAGGCCACCAGTAGGAGAGCGCAGGGAGGGCAGAGACCCTGCTCTCCATCCCAATGACCCCATCCCACTGCCCCAGGCTGGGCAGGCTGGGGGAGGTGACAGCGGTCACCCTCAGGTGCCACCGGGTTAAGTGACAGCAAATAGGCACTCCTGCATTTCCAGCTTTGCTCTTGGAGGTCCTGGAAGGGGAAGAGATACCTGTTACCGTGGGCATGTTTAAGCAGTGAAGCTTAAAGGGCAACCACCCTCCTCACCACGTGCAGGAGCACAAAGGCATCTGAGGCACTGCAGAGTCTGTCCAAGGAGCCAGAGGAAAGAGCCAGAAGGTGCCCATTAAACCAGCTCTGAGCAAAGCAGAGAGATTTATATTTTGCTTGCATTGTTCCTATCGTTTCATCCATCAGCATGTGAATTACATCAATTGAGGCTCCCGAGGCCTCATTCTCGTTTGTAAGAAGGGCACTTCACATCACTCTGGTAATATAAAGAGGCATTAAAATGGGAGTAATTTATATTTACATTATTTTTATGGCTCTGTTGCTATTAGAAGGGTGTAAAGTGGCATTAAGAGGAACCACTATCAGGCTCCTTAGGGTCTTTACTTCCAGGGATTACAATTCAGAGTCTAAATGACTGAGGGATTGCAAGTGAGCACATCTAAGGAAGGCATCTGTGTCATAAGATGCATATTAGAAAGGCCAGGAAAAAAAGTACTAGTTTGAATCTAGTAAACTCACTCATAAACACCTGGGACGTAAGATCTGCCGGAGCAATGCCATTGAATTATCTGAAAGCTGTTAACCTTTGTCCCAAAACTACATTGAATCAAACATTGCTATCATCAGAGGGCTGATCACCACTCTACATGATGTAAATAAATTTGAGGTAAATACATTGCCTACTGCAAGTATATTCATTTTATCACAGCACCACAGACACCTCAGAAAAGTGGTCAAGGATTTATAACAGTCACAAAATTAACGAACTTGGGGACTGAACGCTCTTCCTGCTGATCTGGGATATACAGCTGGAATAAGGTTGGAAATGCCTATTCTGAAAACTATATCTAAAAAAATAAAACGTTGATAAAAGTGGCCCAAATATGCACTTCATTTTTTTTCAAGTAATATCTCAGCATTTAGAATGAGTTTCCAGATCTGAACCACTGCTAAAAACTGTGAACTCTTCAGTTATTTCCATATCGTTGGCAACTTGTCACAGAAAATAAAGAAGAACAATTTTTCTGAACACCAACCACTTTTACCTATAACTTGTAGTGTTTGTTGACATGAGGAAACATTACTAAAACAGAATAAAGGAAATAAAATAAAATTCGCTTGTCCCTGCAGCCCATTCATATCCTTTCACACCGGATTTTATCTCAGTGTGTTTTACACTTACAGGGCAAAATTTTTTGTTGCATGGTTTCGGTCAATTTGCAATTTATTGTCTCTCTATGTTTGCTTTCTGTCCCTCCAGCTTCAATGTGCCCCATATGATTAAGCAAGAAAAAAATGGGGGGAAAACAAAAAGAAAAAATAAAACTATCAAGAGGCACAGAAGAGCTCAGTGTTCACTTTGGTGGAATAAGAATCTCCAAACCAACACACACAAAATCCTCTTCTGAAATCCTAAAAATAACTGGACTTTGATAAAACTTCATGAGCAGTCACTGAACACTGATAAATCTCCTTTTCCATCAAAAAGCATCCTCATCTTCTGACTGTATTGGTCCATGGATCATATGTACCATTTATGAACAATAATTAAACCATATAAAAAACCTCCACCAGTCTGTGTGATAATTAAAACTTAACGCGCTCTGGGACAGGCAGATTTTCTATAGGGGAAGATGTTAAAGCCAAATAAGGTGATTATCTGATAGACACCAGCAACACACCCACACACCTGTGAAACAGCAAGAGAAAAATTTTGATGTTTTAAAAAAGTTTCTAATGACGTATGCAGAGTTTTCAGTCATATGGAGATTAATGCACTTCTGCATTCTGATCGCTTTCACAAACCATTCCTCTAACAGATGAAGACTGCTGGGAGAATATCAAAGGGATAAGCCGGGCTCTGCTGGTGCGAGTGGTGTGAAACCTTGGCTGCTGCCAGGTGCCTTCCAGAAGGGACAGCCTGGGTGGTTTCTGGCCATTTCGGTGTTTTGCCACGTGGGTTATTTATTGCAGCCTCATTGCTGCTGTCGGTGGGACCTGCCACCTAAGAGAGCTATTCTTCTCTCAGGAAGGAGATATCGATGCTGTGTCCTCAATGCAATTAGGGTTTGGGTTTTCTTGGATTCTCTAATGCTGCTGGAAAAGAGCAAATTCCCTTAAGACCTGGACAGTGGGCTGATCCTCCAGGCCGTGGACCTCTCGCTGCCAGGGTTAGGAGCAATGAGTCAACACACAGAGCATGCTGCTGCACCTCCAGAGGGAACAACTTCATGATGGATTCTTTCATTTTAAACTATTGCAAGAAGTGTTGTCCGGCTCCTGTAAACGTCTGTCACTTTTCTACTCATTGGAAACTCTTGATGTAAGAAAACAGTTACAGCAAAAACTCTTCCAGCTCGGTTGAACAATTAATAAACTTGCTCTACATTTTTTTCGCTTTCAATCATTATCCTCCATGGGATTCTTGGACTATTCCACTATTCTTAGATTAAAAATTTAGGACAGTAAAGAACAGCAAGTAAAGTTGATGTGCCTCTTGGGAGCAAGTAGCCAGAGGTTGTTGTGTCCATCAAGTCTCTGCTCACATCAATAGACAGCTGAATGGTCTTAAAGTAGCAGAAATTGCATTAACTTGGTTTGTATCAGTGTTTCTTGCAGCTCCACAGTCCACGGCCAACAGCAAGTGAAAGTCTGAGCATCTTCATCATCCACTGAGGTTCTTACACTGTGTATGATCAATTTTGGCACAGAGGTCTTTCATTTGAGACTGCAGAGACCGGTAAATTCACAACACAATGCCTGTGATTATTAGTTCAGGCTGACAAACATGATTCTTCGAATCCAGTTTCAGGCCTGATATTCATGTCAAATTCAAATTCTTCAGACTCATCACTACAAATAAAACATGTGAAATTAAGTCCTACTGAAGTAAAAAGGCCCGATGCGTTTCAGTTTGTGAAAATTTAGTAACAGCAATGTGAGAAATATAAAAAAAAAATTCAGAGTTATAATTTATCATGATGTGTAACTTGCACGTTTTAGGTAGATATGAAAGCATTTTCTGGCAAAGTATAGAAATAAGTACTAGCTTTGTGTTTTTCTAAATACTTTTTGGAAACTCTTTTATAGCAAAACATGACTCTGTTTGTACCTGGATTTTCATATTTTATTGCATAAGTTTACCTACCTACAAGTGAGTGCATATGATTTAATTTATAATTTAATTAACCCAGAAAAAATGTTGGAAACTAAACTTTTATGCTCAGCACTTGTGACGGTTTATTTTTCATACACTGTTCAGCTGCTTGTCATAGCAGGTGTCCAACCAGGAGCTGGATTAGTATTATGTATTTTTTCCAAAGTAGAATTTTGCCTTACTATGGTTATTATAAAAATACAATTTCACATACATTTGTACCAGAATAATAGTTCACTGATACCCAAAAGAAACTGCATTTTTTCTTTTTCTCTTCCCTGTGCTGACTGCAGTTTACTTGGCCCTTTCTGTCAACTGACTGGACTTACTAAATGAGCAGAAATCCACCTTTTTTTTTTTATTTTTATTTTTTTACTTCCCACTTTCTGTTTGTTTTGTGCCATATTAGTGAGTTGAATGGACTAGTGGAGCAATCTGGCAAACTGCAGAGCCAGCATAAGGTAAACAACGGGAATGGGTGTGTTCAGAAACAGGGAAAGGATCTCAGCTTTTCAGCAGTTTTGAGACACGATATTTTTCTGCATCTGATGAAATTATTTACCAAAGCTCTGACTCTAGACTTTAGTGCAGGTGTCAGGAAAGTAGGTTCTGAGCTTGATTGCTAATCTGAATAATTAAAAGAAAAACCAGTAGAGGTGGAATTTGAATCTTTTTTTCCTTTTAAAAATGAAAAATTTTGGCGTTTTGTTTGAGCTGATTTTTAATACAACCAAGAATGAAATATTTCATTTTATTTTGGCATTATTTAATATTTTTCAACATATTTTTAAGTTTGAAGTGAAACAAACCAAATTTTAACGATTTTCAAAATAACAATGGAAAGATATTACTTAAAATGCGAAAGGAAATATTAAAAAAAATACTGAAATTTAATTCTTCTCTCTCCCTTTTCTTTTTTCAGAAAACCTGAACACAAAACTGCAAACATTTTGGCACCTTAACACTTCCTCATTTCAGTGGTTCATTAACTGATGTAAAAATGTGTGTCCACCTTGTGTCATTATGGTTTACAACTGCACTGTGAGCATCAGCTTAAGCCATGTAGACCCTTTTGCCAGTATCAGTTTTTTTGTCAAATCATTTCTTTGAAGCGTGGTCCTTTGGCTTTGCAGTGAGGACCCAAAATTTTGGCAGGAGGATAGTCACTGGGTCAAAGAGACTTTGGTTATCTCTAAGAAAATTCCTCTGGATTTGGCTGGGGTCTAAACTTCTGAAAATTGTAATTTGCATATGCTCAGTAGAGCGTAGTCAGGGGCCTGATAAGATCATTTTGGAGCATTGTATCATCACTGAAGCTGCTCCAGCACCAAAGCCTTTGGCACATGCCAGATTGAGAGAAAATGCTGCCAAACTCCACTGGGTTTCCTGTATAGTCTGTCCTCAGCTAAATATTCAGACAGGGCGTTCTGTCCAGCCGTTACTCAAATATCCTCCTGGTTAAGCAAATGGACTTGTGCTGGTCTCATAATTGCAATTAAGGAATGGGGTAGATACAGCCTATTGCTGCCCTATTTCACTGATAATTAAAGTTAAAACGTGATGAAGATATCCATGGCAATTGAAGTTACAATGTGAGGAAGTTATCCATGACAAAGGCCAAGAAAAGAAGCAGAATTCTGGTATGTCAGGACTTCTCCAGGTAATTCCGCTGCCTTTCAGCATAAAAATGTCAGATTTCTGTCCTTGCCTGTGTTGACTGTGAAGGTGACTCACTTACCAACAGTGTTATGCCTTTACAAAGCAGGGCAAATGAAAGATGAGTCACTGTCCTTGATTCTATTATTTGTTAGACCATCTGTATTAGACTCTTATGCTTTCTTATTGAAATAATTTGTAAAATAGGATTTCTTATTCTGATTTTTTTGTGAAGAGGGTGAGGCAGCATATAGCCACTTATAGCAATAATGCAAATTTCAGCCTGGCAGTGATAACCATCTACAATTCAGGGAGGAATATCAATTTTTTATGCTTATGTTTTAAGAGTAATGGAGTTGGGTGACTTTGTTTTTCATTTGTTTTTCCTTGAAAATAGAACAATGGTATTAAAACAAGCAAATGAAAACAGACCAAAAGCACATTAGAGAGAGAATTTCTAGCACTCATTTCCTATAAACAGCATTTTTCCCCCCCAACTAAATAGGTCTGTTTAAAATGACATCCTGTTCTCTACAGATATTTCTCTAGATACATTTCAGCTGAAGAACTTCCGAAGAGTTCCCGAGTCAGAGACCTTCCAAGTTTACGAGAGCTGACATTTAAGACAAGTTCCTTGTTCTGGATAATTAGGTCTCCTTCGCAGGAATTCAAACACGTGGCTCATTTCTCTCTCCGGGCTCCGATTTGCCCTTCTGTCCTCTGCAAATTTATTCTCCTTGTTGTAACATTTAAAGTGGCTTCAGTGTTGCATTGATGGAGATGGATCCTCATGTGATGAAAAGGAGCCTCGTTCGATGGACTGCTGGGAGCTACTTCAGTTTCCAGCAGGAATTAATCTGGATAAAAATGTTTTTTCCCCGTTTTCTTGCCTCACTCACATTTCTAGAGAAAATGAGAGTTTTGTTTTGGCTGCTCATCTGAAGCATTGTTTCCAAGTTGTGTCTTTACAACATTTATTTGCCTGTTTTAAAATTTATTTTGCAAGGAAATAATCCTGAACTGCTCCCGAGAATTCTGCTTTTTAAGATTTTATCTGTTACAGTTAGAAACTACATTTATCATAGAGCGTAGGCTTGTTTTTATTCTTATTTCACTTATGTGACTTCGTAAATAGCATTCAAGGTATCAATAGATTTTGTCCAAAGTCCATTCAAAGAATTAACCGATACATAGTTTTTCTGTGACTATGAACTAGTTTTAAGTTAGTAAAAAACTTTAAAAGTTCCAGTTCTCTGTGCAAGAATCCTTGTATTTGCTATATATAAAATGGTATACAATGTTTACAAAATCAATATATGGTAAATCACCGGTTCTTTTTTTCTCTTTATTTTAGGCTGTTATTTGAATCAAAGTGCATTTAAGGCAGCAAATACCATTATCACACCATGCAGCAAAGCACCTCAGTACTATAATTGAGATTAACTCTCAATCACTACAATTTGTGAATCGGTACTTTTGGAAGGTTTCACCAGTTTTTCCATGGGGAAACAATCTACCCCCTGCCCACAAAACGGTGCTTTTCTTTGGGAATAGGGAAAACAGTGTAGTGGTTCTTTAAAACATTTTAACCATTGAGACAGAACATATCCTGCCAAATATAATTGATGAATGAATTTACATCTGAGATAATTGTGATCCTTATCCTTAAGGCTTCACAAGCAATGTCGTTCTTTGGATTTCAGACAAATATGTCGAATTAGACTTTATACTTAGATAAAAGAATATTTTTTTAATGAAATGGGAATTGTTGGTGATGTTGGATCAGGAAATGAGGTGTAAATTGCTGTGTCTTCTATTGGCCTAGATCAGTTTGAGCAAGTTCACAGTCCAGGCTCTGGACTTCAGTACCAACTCAGAGCAAGTAAAGCTACAGCCTAATGTGAAGGCACAGATCAAAACCTGGGAGGTTGGATAGACATATATATAATCTACTTATATAAAATGGGATTTAGGCAGGGTTTAATTTCAGACCTAAAACTGATTCAGTGTTTCTGGTGATGAGCTAGAGAGTAGTTAAATCTGCTCCTGAAAAGAGATGTTTGCCCCTCTGTGTCCTGCAAGTGGTTTCACCTAAGGGATATACACAGCATAAACATCATGTGTGTGTAAAGATTAGTCTGTCCAGAAGCTGTAGTGTCCAATCTGTTCCTGAAAAGAGATGTTTGCCCCTCTGTGTCCTGCAAGTGGTTTCACCTAAGGGATACACAGCATAAACATCATGTGTGTGTAAAGATTAGTCTGTCCAGAAGATGTAGTGTCCAAATTCACATTTTTCCCTTCCAGGCAGTGGTTTAATTACTAGCCTATATTTTGGGTTTTTGTGTACACGGAAGGGAGGAAAAGGACACTTTCTATTCTCACCTGCTAAGTTGGTTTGGTTGGCAGAAAAACAGGAAAGACTTACAGAATAAAAAGTTATAAAGCTCTTTTGTGGTGGTGAAGGGTGAAGATTTGGAGTAAAATTTATTCTGTTATTTTCCATATCTTGAATGGATTCTAAATATTTTTCAGTATAAAATGGGTGGGGAATGGTAGCACTACCTCCTCCCATGAAATGCTGCAAGGAATAAATGCTTAATTTTTATAGAAATTTCTTATAAACTCACATTGGAGCAATTGAATTATAGACCTAATTTGAGGGGTGGCTTGAGATTAGATGCTTACATCTCAGTTGTGTTCCAGGGTTGGTGAGGAGTGGAGGTGATAGTATAAAATTCCATTTTTTATTTTCCCTTTTGTTTATTCTAGGACATGCTCTGTTATCATTCAAGCTATTGTTAATGTCATGGGAAGCATTTAACCCTCTCCATCAATTGTGCAAGGGGTTTTAAATGTGCACTGTTTAGATTTCGAAAAAACCCTTAAAAATTCCATATAAACTTGCTCACATGAGTTTCACTTAAAGAACCACCTGGTGAATAATTGGAATCAGCACCTTCTTAATCTAATTTTGAAAAACTAGAGAAATCCTTAATTACTGTAAGGGAACTAAAAGAGAATGTAGATGGCTGAGAAAGTTTAGCCTGACACATAAAATAATGGAAACATCATTTATGAGGTCTGTAAAGAAAATAAAGAGGGGCTAAATTATAATTAATGTCAGGCAGAAGGTTTTGGTATTTTCCACCAAGATTAAAGGTCTTACTGATAAAAGCAAATGTGTTGATGTAGTATATTTGATTTTCCCGGATGCTAAACTTGATACTACATGACATTAAGTTTCAGAAGTTGTCATATACTTATATAGAAAGAATTGATTATTGAATTGATTAAAGACTTGACAGGTAACATGATGTAATTATTGGAAAGGATGTATAGAATTATAACTAGTAGGGTTCATAGTGCTCAGAGCTTTTTTGCTGTGTGATATTGGTCCTGGTGGTCCAGATGACTGTGCAGTCCTGCTGGTGAAGTCGAGAAATAATAAAGATTTGTGGGATAAGATATAGCATAAAGCCAGGGAAATCTGAGTCACTTGGGTAGAGGATCAAACATAAGAAAACCTGTTTAATTTAGCCAAATGCAAGGAAATGCCTCTGGAAAAGTTATTCTAAGAGGGTGGGAGAGTCTGACTTGGGAACTCCAATAGCTCATCGATGGTTATATGGGTAATCCTGAATAATTGCCTCAATATGAGCTTTCCGTAAGTCTTACTAGTACACAGCTAAGCACATGAATGACATTGCTGGAGGAGACAATGACTCACCGTTGCTTAATGTCTGGAGAGCGAAACCACCCATTTTTCTAAGAGCTGTTACATGATTCTCCTTTTAGAAGAAATTGTTTTCCATATGTTTATACTTGAGTGTTACTTCCATATGCGTCTTCTGAAACCTTTTACCTCTAGGTGGGAAATGTGAGGTAGTTTTAATATGAAATTTGATTATAATTAACTTCTCAGAATGTGTAAATAAAGGACAGTCAGTGAAAGTTATCTCCTGCAGTTCTTAAAATGGTTACAGTTGTATCAGTGTTATTGTATTAAACAGACAACCATAATAGATGCAATAGAGGCATAGATGCTACAGTATTTTACCAAGAAATTTAAGGCAGAAAGGAATCTTTTGCATTAATGAGTTCGAGTCCCTGGATAATACAGTCAGCCATAATATGTAAATTATTTCAGATAACTTGCTTAAAAAAAACCACAACCAAATTTCTGTATATGCAAGAAAGACCACACATCACAAATTAACAAATACTCCTTTGTTGTGAGATTTGTTTAGTGGTGATCCAGGTTTTATCTGCATAGCTACAAAATGTTTACACTGGGGTTTCTAGTTCATAAATCCTTTGTTTTATGCAAGTTTAATGACAACCAGTCTTGCCAAAGCTTACATTTATAATCCATTTTGAAAAATTGGTCGTGACAATGCTACTTTGTTCTGAGACATCAAGTTTCCCTTCCTTCATTGTCTATTCTCCTGATTGCAGAAATGGTAGTTTTAAATACAGAATAAAGCTTTAATAATTTAATGTTGATTAAGTTAGGGCATTTTTTGACATACTCTTACTGAGAGAGACCTTGTACCTGAGAGGTCCTATGACTTCAAGGCTTTACCTCCAGAATAAAGTGCTAATCACTTAGATAAAGGGTATCAGACCTAAATAATTAACTGTGCTAAGTAGGGAAAATAGCTGCATGATGCTCTTGGTACTTCCCTGTCTCTAAACAATGATAAGGATGCAGAACATGCAAGGCATCAAAACCCTGAGTGGCTTTTAAAAAACCCCTTCTCTAACTTTTCTGGTCATCATCTGCCGACGTTTAGTGTACTTCATGTATTTAAAATGCTGGTTGCTTTTATTTTTACACTCAGGTTTTCTGCATAATTTCTTTCATGCCTTTAAACAGGCCCTCCTGTGCCTGCAGAAGTTTCAGCACTGGTGTTACACCTCTGCCTGGCAAAGTAAAACACCTGCACTTACCCAGAACCAGCTGGTGTCAACAGGCTCCATAGTTAGTTGGAAATTAGCGATTAATTTGACTGGTGTTTAAAAGAGTGTCAACACATGAAAGTAATTCCTGTATTTGTGATCCTCTAATTTTTGTGCCCATATAATTGCATTCCTTGGGTGGTGATCTTCTTCACATCCTTCTTTCCCTGGCTTTACTGTTTTTTCTGTCTGGCTTTTTTTTTTCATCACAATGCTCTTTAAATATCCCTCTGTAATGAGTCTGTACTTCTAACTGCAATCAATCCTCCGTTAGATATTCACCAGACTGAGGATCCTTGAGGCTACAGGCTGACAAATAAATCCCCTTTTCCTCTGAATGTAGAACACTTGAAGAAAAAAAAAAAACAGTAATGGTAAGAACACTAATTCCTACCGATTTCTAAGGCCTCTAATTCCCTTTAATTTGTTTGGAACAAATAATTACTTCACCATGTATCTTAAAAGGACTGTTCTATCAGATGGTATTGACTAGAGTAATTGTGTGTCTAACTAGACTGTTTACAGACAGTGCTCTTTAACACAATTATTGTTAAGAAGCAAATTTAGATTAGGATTTGTGTGTGCATTATCAGTGTCGTATCTGTTTTGGAAGCTGAGCGTGGGCCATGAGGTTTCCCAGCCAGATCAGCTTGCTAAGATATCCCTCTTGGCTGGAAGAAAAGATGTCTTACTGCGTTCAGCATTGAGCTGGTTTAGTCAATCAATCAAACCACTTTCAACAGCAACAGTTTGTAGGTGTTGTATCCCAACAGCATCCTTAGATGCAGGGTAAAGCCTGTCCTAGCTGTCTGTTCCACTGATAATATTTAGGGTGAGAAGGGGAGGGGAAGAAACGTGACATTTCTGTAGGAAATTAAAGAAAATAGTGAAAGAAAAGCAGGTGTTCCAACACTGGTGAGTGTCTACCTTCTGAAAAGAGAAGCCTTCCCAGACAGGTCAGAGGAGATTTTAGCTGATGGCATTTAATATGTGTCCTTAATGTGATCTGTGAGCTGATCCCGTGACGTTATGATTCATTATGTAAGCACTCTTGCAATGAAGAGAAGATGGAAGACACGGCAAAGTGCCAACACAGGACTCTTTCCAAACCAGACCTGTTCTTGTTCAAACAATACTTCAGCTTCTGCATTGTGCAGATCACAGCAGTTAGACATCACAGCGATAATTAAGATTGATAGGGATAATATTCAAATTGTAATACGTATCAAATTGTTGAAGAGCTATTTTAATGAAGAATGAGCAATCTGAGAAAGACTGTGGGTTTCATTCACATGCAACTTTTTACTCTGTCTTTTGATCTAGTAAGTCTTTCCTGTTTTTCTGCCAACCAAACCAACTTAGCAGGTGAGAATAGAAAGTGTCCTTTTCCTCCCTTCCATGCACACAAAAAACCAAAATATAAGCTAGTAATTAAACCACTGCCTGGAAGGGAAAAATATGAATTTGGACACTACATCTTCTGGACAGACTAATCTTTACACACACATGATGTTTATGCTGTGTATATCCCTTAGGTAAAACCACTTGCAGGACACAGAGGGGCAAACACCTCTTTTCAGGAACAGATTTAACTACTCTCTAGCTCATCACCAAAAACACTGAATCAGTTTTAGGTCTGAAATTAAACTCTGCCTAAATCCCATTTTATACAAGTAGATTATATATATGTCTATCCAACCTCCCAGGTTTTGATCTGTGCCTTCTGTAGCGTTACTGCAGGAACTGTTTCATGCTGTCCATCAGCTCTATTATAGTGCTCATTAGAGCTGTTGCACCGTGTAGTTTAATTTTTTGGTAAGTCTTTTGCTGGTGAGAAAAACATAATTTTATGGCTCCAAAGCAAGATCTTCCTTGCCTTGTCACCCTCTTCTCTGCTTTAATTGCATGCCCTTCTGAGCCCTAGGTGGCAGATTCCTCAGGTGGGAACAAGCCTGGTGCAGGTGGCAACTTGGAATTCTCACAGTGTTTATCAAAAAAAGGAAGAAGAACTATTGATCTCATCACATCAGATTCGTTAGACGGCTTCTTTATTAACAAAGTTGGTAAATTCGTGGCCATTTGTGTGGATCTCAGCCATAACAGGCTTGTGCTGTTATAAAGTGGGCAATTTCCCCCTTCCTTAAACAAGTTTGCCATTTTTCAAACTGTTGTACCACTAACTGGTGGTGAGAGAGAATGTGGTTCTGCTGAGATGGCAAACACGCACATACAAACGCATGTGAGGGATTTGAATCTAAAACAGAAAGTGAAAATAGAATTTTCATTATTTGGAAAGAAATACAGTTGTCTTGTTAATTCATTTAGCATGAATTGTGTCCTGACACTGTTCTAATAACTCTGATCTTTTCTTCTGTCCCATCATTATTGTACTTGCAGCTGGTGTCTGAAACTTTATGAAAACTTTCTGCCAAACCAAGTGTGCTCACAAGTATTTCCTTGATTTCACCCAAAACCTTTGACCCATCCTAAATTTGGAAGATATTTGGAATCATTTGGAATGATTTTTTAATAGATAACATTTATTCAATATACCATTTTTTCTGTGACATTTTTAAACAGAATCTTGAGTTAAAAATCCTAGATTAAAAGGATTTTGATAGGATTTCTTGCATTTCCTTGTAGAAATTTTAGTGCAAAACTCTATGGCGTTCAGAAACTCTATTATTCTATTTTTATTTCTATAAGGCAGACTAGATTTCCCTCATGCACCCTTAAAATAGAGATGATATTACTCTCCATGTAGTCCTCAGGTCTATCTTCTACTCTTTCTAAAGCAGAGCTATGTCACATAAGCTAAATGTTACTCAAAAGACCTGTCTCACGTTGTGTGTGACAAGCCACTTGTTGGTTGCTCAAAAATCAAAATGTTTTGGATCTTGTGACTCCTGAGTAACCAGCAGGCTCCAAGAAACACTGTCTGGAAAAGGAAACACAGTGTTGTTGACACAAGTTGCCCAGTGGCTGCTTTGGTAAAAATCTGCCCCAGGCTTTATGAGTGGCAAAGACCCTGGAAAGAAGAGAGCTGAAGACACTAAGAAAATTTAAAGAAAGAGAAGAGAATATGAGGGATTATGACCACACTATAAAATACTGGTAAGATCTTTGTGAACATGAAAAAAGATATAGAAGTTATCTGAGAAAACAGGTTTTCCCTTCATTTATTAGCCTTCCCAGAATTCCAGTTCATGGCTCCACTGCTATGAGAACACAGGCTAGAAAACCAAACCCTTGTTTAGATACAAGCTAGTGTGAAGAAGTGCTGCAAAATTCAGAAAGAATTGTAAGACCCTGGCTGTGCTGAAGTAAATTCCTACTTTCTGAGAAGAGAGGGGAAAAAAAAAAAANTTAACTGCATTCTCAGCTCAGCAATGGTACCAGGAAAAGCAGCAGGATGCCTCTAGAAACTGAGAGTCAGGTTTTTCATTTCACCAGAGTTTGGCCCTGGGATTCATAAGCCAGCAGAAAACATCTCAGAAAGGGGGAGTTTACGCTTTTGGTTGGTGTACTGAGCTGAGCAACAGTAAGAGAGAACTAAAACACAGGAGGTACTGACAGCGGAAGGAAAGGCACTGATCAGCAAGAATATAAAGAAGCTAATTTATTTCATTTTGGATGATTAAAACTCCTCACAGTCTCCGAAGGCAG
This sequence comes from Grallaria varia, assembly GCA_013396735.1. NCBI lineage: Eukaryota > Metazoa > Chordata > Aves > Passeriformes > Formicariidae > Grallaria > Grallaria varia. The sequence continues at coordinate 1,624,021 of VWZG01008543.1, forward strand.
CTGAATATGGTAATAATGCAAGAGCACAAACTTATGTTTTTAAATTGTGTTGCATCTGCTCCTCATTGGGCACACAAGAAGCAGCTTCACTTTGAAGCCACCTTTGAGGTGCTGTGGTTTTATTCCTTTTATGATTCAAAAGGTGTATTGTTATGGGAACATCATACTAATAATCAAATAGGGGTTTTTACTTCCTCTCCTCCCTTCTGATCAAGGACCCACAAACCCATGCCTGTGTTAAGTTGCTATACTTTTGGATATTTATCATATCCTTATTTCACTGCCTCGAGCAAGTGTGTATATTTTTCATCTGTCAGTTTGCCACCATAAGTCAGTGCTACACTGACAAGAGATGTTAAGAAATCATTTGGCTTTCACATTCTACAATTTCAAACTGTAGATGAATAGAGTAAATCGTGTGTATCTCCTTTAAAATTCTTACAGTAATCTGCCCTTAAAATCCAAACCAAACTCTTACTCCGCCAGAGAGGTGCAGGGACACACAGTATTTCGCTTGCATCAGCAAATTTAGACATACCTCTTGTAATTTCTGTCCTCTAAAAGTTTATGTTCTCAGTTTGCAATGTGCATTTATCTCTCTGTCTAAAATAAGGGGAAAAGGGCAAAAAAAATCCATTTTATAATTAAAATTCAGTGATCCGTTGATTATGTACCCTTAAATTATGTTAATGCATCTTTTTCCTCTTTTCGATAATAGTGTCAAGACTACAAAAAACCTGCAATTTCATTGCCCACTTTTGCCCAGCTATGGCAGAACTTTAGTTTTCTCCCCGTAAGTACTTTATTATTATAATTTACTTTACAAATAGTCTCTTCTGCTTTATGGGCATACTGCATNTATTTTCAGAGGTCTCTGTGGCCTATAGCCTTGGAAGAACCTATTCTATGCTTTGAAAACACATCTGTTAGAGATAATTTGTCTACTGAATGCAGCCGGTGAGGGAGCTACCACTTTCTAGAAGATAATCCACCAGAGCATCATTTCTGAATTTGGGGATTTCTGACCATTAGTATTGATATTCTTTCCCAGATATGGAGAATATTGTAAAAAAAAATGAGGTGTGCATAGTATGTCAACTGCAAGGTAACCATGACACTAATTTATTCACAACAGAAATCATAAATAATGAAATTAGCTAAACAGTTCTTAAATTATCAATGAAATAGCTAATGAGTGACTGTAAACAAATCAGGTATTCAGTCTTTGTTACGGAGCCTTCCTCTTCTTTCAGTGTGTTGCATTTGCACACTGCATGAATCTGACACCTCTGGAAAGGGAACCAGGACTGTAGGAAGGAAGAAGTTGGAAGAGGAGAAAAGAGGGAAATACTCGTCTTGTGAGACATCTTCCCTAACAATGAAGAGCATCAGAGACAAGAATGATACAACTACTTGTTGCTCTTGTGAAGTCAGTGACAGCTGCTGGACCGGGCAATTGGTAACACTGCTCCCCGTGAACTCTGTTAATAATTTACTGGCTGGATTCTCAGCAAAAAAATAATTTTAATTGCCTCTGCATTCCACTGGGAGATCATTAAAATAGGCATTTTGCAATGGTGAGGGCTAAAATAAAGTTGTCCTCTGGCAGAGTAGAAACGGGCAGGATCTAAACTCATCGGATTGTCAAGGCTGCTTACGACCAGGAGGTGCCAGAAGAGCAGATAAAAGCCTCCACTTCCTAAGTGCTCCTGAATTATTTCTCTTTGGTGTCACAAAGACACCAAACTTTAGCTTGGATTCCAGAGAAGATAAAAGCACCCTGAGTTGTTGATGTGTCCTTTGACAGCCCATTGTGAGGGGCTGATGAAGTCCAGTGTGCAGTTCCCTGTAACGTAACACCCCTGTACCTTAGAGGGGGTTCTACATTCTGAGCTTGTTTGGCTTCACTAAAGCCAAAGGTCACTTTAAAATACGCTATAACTTGACAGGAACCCAGGGAGCTGAAATTTAAAAGTAGCCTTTAGTAACACATGGCAAGGCAGTAATGAAAGATGGGTTGGTAAGTCAGAGTCATTCGGGCTCCTAATTTTCTTTGAAGTTTTACTTCCTGCAATTTTATGAGGTCTTCTTTTAGGTGCCTCCAATTCCTCAGCAACATTAGAGGTCACTGTAATGTGGTTTTTGTGTGATTATATGAAACTGCCCATACCAGAGTCCATATTCTGTTCTTCCACCAGGACTCTGGAAAGCAAACTGTTCCCTTTCTGACAGGCAAGTCTATGCTCTCCATTTCTTTCCTTCCTGCCTTCCTTATTTATCCTCACACTCCTTCTGTTCCGAAGTGCTTTTTCTGTCTCTCCATGTTTCATCTTTTTTTTTTTTTTTGTTTCCTTCCACCCAAATGTCATGTTATAAAGCATATGCAGTCATTGGCTTATGGTCTAATGTGAAGAAGCATCTTGTTGAACCCTTCCATCCTTACCTTCAACCCCAGCTCCTTGATGTGTCCTCACCCAGCATTCACTTACTTGCAAGAAATGACAGTTTTGTTGAATCTTTGAGAACGAGTGAAGAGTTCCTCTTCATGTGACATGCATTTCAGTCAAGGAGATGATTGTTACACGGTTACTTTAGGTGATGGCCAACAAATTGCAAACAAAATAAACCCCAAGTATCCCGGATAATATAAAATCAAGAATCAGCCAGATTTTCCAAGGGTGAAAATGCAATTCCACAAGATTCTGGTGTTGATAAATGTGAAGCTTTGTCAATACAATACATGTAGACAGACTGTACACATTTTATGTCCTTGGTGAAATTTCCCACTACTCAATGTGCAGGAAAATGCACCCTCAAGCAAGGACAATCAGTCCATACTTAATTTCTATTTTATTAAAGTAGTCCTGGGGTGTAATATTTATTTTACATGGGGATTTTATGTGGAAAGGTAATGAAGATGAAGGGATAAACATTGTTTCTATTATAATGTCCTAGAAATATTTAAAAAAATAAAAATTGAAGGGGAGGCTTTTTCTTTGGTTGGCTTGGGTTTGTTTTTTTTTTTTTAAGAGGCTGACGTTGAACTCCTGAAATATGTGGTATTTGAAGATCAAATATCTACTCATATACTTTTAGATGCAAGATTAATTGGACAATCTTCAAAGAACATTCTGGTCATCATTAGGTATTTCCTTGACTTTTGCATAGTAAAGATTTTAATGAAAGAAATTAATCCTTGTGTTGTAGCCTTCTAGGACACATGTTTTCAATAGCTATCCGTACGAATCTCTGTATATTGTCTGTTGAGTGGGTTTAGATTAATTCTTTCCCTTCACCCATTTGTGAAAAGCCTAGTCACTGTGAAAGTCGACGCTGAATTTCAGGAAACGAGGCGCGGGTTCCGAGTGTGCGCCGCTCCTTTGCCAGGTGGTACGGCAGCTTTGGCTGCAGCAGTGAAAAGTCAGAGCCAGATGGCTCTGAGCCACTGCAACTGCTACAAGGGGATGAAAAGTTTGGAAAACAGGAAAAAAAAAAAGAAAAAGGAGATGAATGAATGAGTGAAGAAATAGTCAGTTACTTGGACGAATGTGACAAGGGCTGCTCTGAAAAACAAAACCGTCTCAATCTGTGGAGTTTGATAAGTATCTGCTTTGAGGAGAATAAACATACAGTCTCTTCCAGCTCCAGTAAGACATTTAGGCAGATGGACCTTTATGCCTGTGTGACTTCTCATCAAAACTGATGGATGTATAAGCTTAGAGGTTTACATGGCCTGGTACTCCAGTTATGGAGAACAGGGAATAGCCCAGCGTGGAACGTGGGGAGGAAACGGTCAGATTCTGTCCTTGGCAGATGTCATGGTGGATCAGAGCACTGAACAAGCTGATTGACTTGTACGTGCTGGCTGGATTTGAGGGACACAGAAGAGTTATCCAGGTTACACCAAGTAAAGGTCTAGCCCAAATCCAACATTGTATTAGAATTTCACAGATGGATACAGTTTAATATTAGTATCTTCCTTCTTCCCACCTCCCCAAAGATTTTACAGTTAATAATTAAGAGTAGAGTATCTCTGTGTCATTTTGCACCACTACAAATGTTTTCTGAAAGTCATGGAAAATAGCTGGAGAGTATTTTGCTTCTTGGATTTATATTATGAAGGATATAGTCTCCTTGACAAAATGGAAAGTAAGGCTAAAACATTATATAAAGAAAACACCAAGAATTGTCAAAAATGCAGACTGACAAGATGGTAAAATTTGCCCCTGTTTTGAGATAAATATAACTAGACCCTCTAGATCCCCAAGGAATACCAAATACTGGTCTTTCCTGGGTTCTGGGTGCTGCTCCTCACCACGGTCTCCACATCACGTGCTGTTTTTCTTCTCTGACTCTTGATTCCTGCGCAGCGTCACCTCCTAAAATTCCTCTCAAAGCCAACACAATTGCTTTCTAAGGATCCTCTAAAGGGTTTCACTGCATCTGTTACTTCTTCAAAAGATGTAGGAGATAGGTAAGAACACACTGAGAAGATGAATATAGTGCATATGCACGGTAGCTGCCCTTGTACAAGGCAGAATTTGTGACTTCATTATTTTTCCAGAGTTAAAATCTGATAAACCTCTGATGCATTTCCTTTCAAAAGAGTTTATTTCTGATTTTGTTTAAGAATCTCACTGTGGAAAGACAATTTTAGGCAGTGAATGTTGTGTGTTTGGCTCCAAACAGGAGTTTCCAAAAACTCAGTCTTGCCAAAACATGCATGCTCAGATCGAATTGAGTGTAAGTTTTCAGCTTTCATGCTGGATCTGTAACTGCAGCTAAGGAGACAGACAATTCTTTGCACAATAATTCACACGTACAAGTGTTTTTATCACCAGCAGAACAGTCACAGGCAGCATTTGTTGGTATCCTGGCTTCTTCTGGGATGGACATGGGGTATGGAACATGACTAGCTAACTTTGATGATACGGGTCATGTTATATATTCTTCATTTTTATGGCTTTGTCCATGGCTCTTTTAAACCTGCAATACTCTTTCCAGTGCTTGTGGGGAAATCTGGATTAAGGCAGTCCTGGATACACTTTTTTTTTTTGCCCAGTCTATCAGAAATTTTTCTTCTAAACCAACATATATGGAAATGTGGTAGAGGACTATGTAGCACTGACTGTGGAAGTTTGTGGTATTGCAGAGGTATGAAAACAAAAAAACTTATGGCTACATTTGAAGCAACGGGCAAATCTTGTGAGTGAAAATATTCAGCACTGTTGTCTTAAAAATTTACAGGACGAGGGATTTTGTATTTCATAGAAATACATTTTGCAAAGACCTGGCAACATCATCAAACTTTCAAAGCTCTGAGTTAACCAAAGTATTGGTCTCTGTTGGATTTTATCATAGTTTCACAGTCATAAAAAATTTGTAATTTTACATCAAAGAATTTCCCCAACTCTTGAAGAATTCTTCCTCTTCATAGGGAAAAAACCCCAACAAAACAAAACAAGATGAAGAAGTGTATAAAACAAAAGGGTTAACATGTGGAAAAGACCAGCACTCCCACTTGTGCTATTCCTCCTCTGTGATGATCCAAAACTGGCAGATTTTTAAAGTTTTAATCCAGGATTTTGAATACGGGTTTAAAAAAACCCAAATAATCCAGACTTATGTCAATTGTATTTTCTCAGGGTCAGTATTTTGCTAACATTAGCTCATTAACATTTCGTTCATTTGGTAATTGTATCTTCAAATTTGTGATTTAGACTTTGGTTCAAAGCATGTACTGCACAAAGTAAGCCAAGATTTCAGTCACTTTAATTAGAGAAAAATCATATCAAACCTCTTCTATCCAAGTGTAAAAATGCTGATTCAACAGGTTCTTCAGTTTGGTTTTATATTTGCATAATGTGTTTGCAGGAAAAAAGCATTTTTTCTCTATCACAAAAATACTGCAACCAATGTTTTCAAAAACATACCAGGTAGGTATTGGGCCAACATGAGAAAATTTGGATTTTTAGGTACAAAAGTGTTAGAAAGAAAATGTGATAATATGCCAATGATATAATCACATTGTTGGAAATATCAGACACAGGAGCAGTTTTGCTCAAATAGGAACTTGATTAAAATATGAAGGCCTACTTTTTTGAGAAAAGATACCTACTGGAAAGTGTTTGGTGTAACAGGTTCTTTAGGATCTAAAAGTTAGGAAGTATCTACGCCTCTGATATTGCCAATGCTTATCTAGTGACTAATCGTGGATCAAAAAGTTTGCACTGAATACCCCGGGTACTCAGTTTAACAGTTGTTAAAATTACATATGGTGCCAACAGAGATAAAAATAAGTGCTTTTATTAATACCTCTCTTTTTCAAAGGCCACATGCCATCATTTTTAGGCTGCTTGCATGTCCAGCATTAACATATAATAGTGCAAATGGTGCATTTAAATTTTCTAGTAAGTGTAGCAAAAACTTACCCGGTTTTCTTTGTGTTCTTACAGGAGCTGAATTCTGCTTCTCCATACAAAGATTAAATGAGAAAGTATACCTTGAAACAGCTTTAATGTGCTTTGCCTTAGTGATATTTATCTTGATATTGTGATTATTAGGCAATGTTTAATCCTTTCAGTGCAGTGCAACAATGTGGTAGTGAGAAGAACGGGAGGTGGGGTGTGTCATCCTGTTGCTATTGTTAGGGAAGTAACATTCATCTTCAACAGACCATTGTTGGAATAAATGACCTATGCCTAATGTTTTAATATTCAGCATGGCATAAACCCGTGGGATGCGAAGGGCACCCCAATGACATCAGTGTGTTATCCAAAATGTAATTTGAGCGTGAGTTCATCCACTTAATATTCCGTTAAAAAACATTTTATGGAATATAAGAGAAGGAATGTTTGTTTCCTGGTTAGACCTATACAAGCCTTTCCTCTTTCTCCTGAGGTCAGCTGCCTGACTAAATAAATGTACTTTTATAAAGCAAGGTGGCAGCAAGAAACTTCTGACAGAAAAAAAAACATAAAAAATGGTCTAGTATGCTCATTTTTCATGAGTGCAGCAAAAAAATGAGATGCTACCCATGGCCACTCTGTGCCTTGGTTCCTGCTTTCTACTTATTGTTTGTCCCCACCCTTGCCCAATAGTGCTTATTGTCTCAGTTTGGGTTAAAGTCAGTGATTTTGTGAAAAATCATCAGTGCTTTGGGGTGAAGTGTTTTAGCTCAGAAAACCTTATGGTTAACGTAGCTTTCAATAACTCTTTCATCCCGTGTAGGACTGAAATCACACATGTCTGGGGATGTATTTGTAGAGGGTAGATTGACTCATCTTCTGTCCATCTAATGAGTGTGGTATCTTTTTAAATAAAATCATTTTTATCTCTGCTGTTCTTGCTGGAAGCAGAAGTCTCTGATGGTGTCATTTGCTTTAGCATGAATGTAGATTTCCTTTTAACTGTGGATACTGGACCATAGGAATAACTTTCCTTGATATATTTGCCTTTTTAAAAAATAGTAGAGAAGCAAAAAACATCTAGAAAACATCCTGAGAATAAGATCTCTCTACCTGTGACTGCTAGAGGGGAACTAAGCAGTTTCTAAAATAAAAATCAATAGAAAAGCTCTCAGGCACTGGCAACTTATTTACAGGGAAAAAAAATGATGTATTTCAAAATTTCTTTAGTCTTAACTTGCTTTATACAGGTGGATTTTTGCTTTAATCTATTTTAGGAGACTAAATCTCCTGTAAGAATTTTTGTTAATTATGTCTTCAATGAAGGTACCAGTTTTTACACATAGCAAGAATTTTCTAAAAATCTGATTTTTTTAATGCCATTTTAAATATTACAAGTTCGGTTTTTTCCGTATTTTTGATTTTTTTTCGCATGAAGTTAATTGTGTATTATCTCCTTCATCTGTTCTGTAACTGACCTCTTTGAACTGTTTCATTCTGTTTCACTCTTACCTGAAACTATTGCATCTGGGATCCCATCGTGAGACCTGGAGGACTAATAGCTCTTAGATGATTCTGAAAATCTTCTTTTAAATTATAAGACCTTGTCTAGACTGGGATTACTGTTATAAATGTGTTTGTTGGCTAATTCTGATGGGTCCTTTCACATCAGTTTAGATAAGGGGATTCTGTGCTTGTTAATATTTCCCTGCATTTTTAAAAAGAGTTGTGGGTTTGATCCTCCGTTCTTTTCTCTTCTCTTTTATTTTAGTGTGTGCAATTATCTGCGTGAAATATGACCATATATACAATTTCTGCTTGTTCAAATGTGTCACCTATTTTGCACAAATATGTCAACGAGGTGCAAATTAAAACTCTTGTGTTTCTGTGTGTATATGTAGAACGTAATTAATTGACCCCAGAATAAAAGACCTAGAATAGGTCTTTGAGGGAAGACCTATAGGTCTTTGAGGGACCTAGAATAGGTACTTGAGGGAAATTTGGCATTCCATCCTGTTTTAATTGAAAAGAAAATCTATGATTAGAGCAGGAAAAGTTTTGAGAATGTTTGGAATATTGTATGTAAGTAGAAATAGTAAAATTACACAAGTATAAATGACAATATTACAAAAGTAGAAATTTTAATATGAGCAGAATAATTTTGATGGCCCGCAATATGGAATTAATTAGGAGTCCCAGTGTTAGCAATACGGAATATGTGTATTTCAAGGATACAAAAATAATTTCAGTGTTGTGATAGGAATAAGCCGTGCTTGCGAAATTCTGACCAGGGACTTGGATTCCTAAAGAATTATTAAATTCCAGTTGAACTTGACAAAGAAAGAAAGGAAGACAGGAAGAAAAGTGAATTGATGAATGTCTGGACAGAAGTCCCTGTGCCTCATCACACGCACCCAGGATTAGATGCTGCTGTAACAGCATTTCATGCTACACTTTTATGAATAAACATAAAAATGTTTGAGCTATATTTTTGTTTGCATTACACATGTATTTACCCTTGGGCTGGAAGATTTGAACCGTAAATTAAGTCACACTCGCAAACAAGCTTGTCTGAGGGGAGGGAAGGTGAATGGGAGGGGAAGAAGTGAGGTGGGCTTTCTGAGAAGTAAAATTAGCCCTCTTTGCATCTCCTACTTACGGCACAGGAGACTGGGAATTGTGTCCTGAGATAATCTGTTGTCTGGGGAGAGCTGGTGGGTATGGAAGGAGCTGGGTGTAACCCCTTCAGATCCATATAGATTTCCATACAGATTTCAGATCCATGGGGACAATAGCTGTTATTAGTGACACACTTCGGCCACCAATAGCCTTCGAGGACAGTGTTGACCGTCTGACAACGCTGGCCTGACCCTGCAGAGCTGTCCTGGTTAGTCTGCCCCAAAGTGCCCAGTCCAGGGCACCGAGCCATCCAGGGCATGCCAGCCCTGCCAGCTCTGGGCCACCAGAGGAAACATCACACTGCTGGAACAAAAGGTCTGGCACAAGGCAGGGAAATTCTCTTTAGAGGACTTCAGAGTCCATTCATTATTACCTGTGGCTTTAACTGAACAACTTTTCTACAAAGCTTTTAAAAATTATTGCATACACTATTTTGTTTATCCTGCCAAAGGGTATACCTACTGATGGCACGCAGAGGTGAAAAGCAGACTAACACTACCAAACAAATTCAATTTAAAAATTAATTTGAAATTTGAAAGTATAAAGGCTTTCACTGCACTTTCTTTCCTTTATTTATTTTGCAGTCAAAGAGAAGTTGCCAGGGAACACTCTGCCAGGATCAAACATGAATCCACTCTGTCTCCTTTTGGAAGCAAACACAAAACCTTGCTACTACAAGCACTATCACTCACTTCAACCTGCAAATTTCAAGTAATCTTCCTTCCCTTTGCCCACCAAAAAGGTTAACTAAATTAAAAAAAAAAAGCCTCAAACAGAAGGCTGCTTGAAGTGAAGCTCTTACATTTAACTTGGGAAAAGCCAGACTGAAATCCAGTGTTTGTTTCAGCTGTTCCTTTTCCATGGAAGGTGTCTGGCTACTGCTGGGACAGTGGCACGGGGAATTTTGGTTTGATGTTTATGTTCTTTTTGAGCCATTCTATTGTACTGAATCTGTATATGCAGAAACTATTAGAATATGAATTCTGAAATTGTCTGAATTGTGCAGTAACATGCAAAAAAAAGATGATTTTCAAAAGTCTGATATAGAGGTTGGATATCTGTGCTTTTGTCTGATAATTAACCATAATTAATTAGTGTAATTGCTGGATGATGGCATAATGAAGACATTGACACTGGGGATAATACTCCAGTGGCCAAATTATTTTCAGAATTTTGTCATGTATCAACTGCTTGAATTCCAGTCCTTGGAGGAAGGATGCTCTTACAAAGAATATCCTGTATTTTCGCATCTGTCTAACAACATTAACTCCACTGCAGTGTCAGAACAACTTTTCAGTGCTCTACAAACAGGCAGAGTTGACAAAGGAAAAAGTAAAGTTAGGTCATCCAGGAAATGGACTAATTCAGTATTGCTTTTATCAGTTTTATTTTGACAGAGATCCTTTTGAAAGTATCTGAATTCCTCTCTGTTGGATATCTGTCAGAAGAGAAAGCAAGTTATTATGAAACAAATCCCCCAAGCTGAGATGAACCTTTCCTGCTTTTTGATACAGCTGTAATCCTGTAATTCTGCACAAACCGGTATTAGGATAGTAATAATGCAAAATACAATATATCACAGACGATTTCTTGGAATTTGATAAAGAATGATGACTTCAGATGAATGATTCTGGCCTAAGTGTGTTGCAAGATTAACCCAGGAGACACTGCCAAGTATTATCCAGCTGGCATTGGGTTCTGTGTCCCAGAATGTACTCATCATTCTCTGCATGGACAAAGACAACGAGCAGAGCCCCTTGTAGTGGCCACTGATGGTTTGCAAGGGGTCATTGAGTCAAATGGGTTCAGTAGGCACAGGGTCATTGTTGTTGTGTGGGTCATGGTACGTGAGACTTCTGTGCCTCGGGATCCAACTTGACAACTGCTTCTCTGAGATTTATTTAGTAATATTTTCTCTTCTTTGAATGAGTGTACTGTGTCTTCCAGAAGAGCTTGGAGCTACAACCTAACCCAAATTTTAATCGAGAAATCTCTCTACCATGCCTATGACTGAACTCTTTAATAAGGAAGAGAAAGCTGAGAAGGGGAGAAAAGGCTCATACTGGACAAGATGAATCTGATGAGACCCAGAGGGATTTCATGACCAAACTCTTCAGCGTGTCTTTGCTGCTGTAGTAGCTGCCCATAGAGTAAAAATTAATGAAGTTTTGATCGTTGCCAAGGAGGAACTTCATGCCACCACAGAATCATTCATCTTTATCATTCTTTATCAAATTCCAAGAAATCGTCTGTGATATATTGTATTTTGCATTATTACTATCCAAGTACCTGGGGTTTTCTGAGAGGTTATGGAGCAGACAGTGAACAATTATTGCTCTGAAAATATAACCTGAAATTGGACACTGTGATAGGCCACCTGTGTGGCAAGAGTTCAGAGGACACCATTTCGTCTACCTTCCTTCCCCTCTCTACTCTTGTCCTCACACAGCCAGGTATCTCCTCGAAAGAAACTCCATGGGGCAAGAACAGATCATCCAGATCAAGTGCGAAGATGACAACCGTCAGCCCAAATCTTACCAAACCTGTGATTTAGGAGCAGTTGATATACTGCCTGGAAAATACTGTGACTTTAATCAATCCTGTGTTCTGATGGAGTTTTAATAAAGGGTTCCTGTTGGACAGGTTTGGCTTTTCCTGCTTGAATACTACATTGGCCTAGAAAAGGTATAAGGGAGAAAACATCTTGATGACCAATGGTAAGTGTTGTAGCAATGAATATAAGCAGATATTTGCTTTTTGGTTTTGTTTGTTTAAATACACTGTATCTTTTCACTGATTTCATAATCAATTTTAATTTCTTTAAATTCTCGGCGCTTTTTCATATAGTTTTATTTTTCATGCAATATTAAAACTTTCTTAGTACCTGCATAGTCTGAAATGCCTGCCTTTGTGAAAAAGAAACATAACTGCAAATTGGAGCATTGCTGCATTTTTATTCTAATTGAAAATAAATACATAAAGCTGCCAGTTGTGCTATGTCTTTTGCCTGATGAAAGGTCATTCGCAATCTTTTTTATAGTTAATGGAACGCACCATTGTGATTATACTGAAATCTGAATGCCTTCGGAAAGTTTGAAAACTAAACAATTGTATGCAAGATAACAGAGAAAAATAATTTGCTTTGAAGAATGACCTTTCAAAAGTGACTAGTCCACATCTTTTCAGCGATGCCAACATGTCAGCTTCACATTGTGTACAAACCTCCCTGCCCCTGCCATATGCAAATATCCCCACTAAAATGGTAGAGTAACGCTACATATCGCAATATTTATTTTTTTCACAAATGTTCATCAGATAATGGCTTTTAAGCATCTTTGAATACAGAACACCGTAGGGCCTGTCAGCTTAGCCCGTTGATTTTGTTTACAAAATGTCAGCATTTCCTTTTTTCTGAAAAGGACAGGTGACAGTGTCTTCTGCAGAAGGGAACCTCAGAGCCACTCTCAAGTTACACCACCAGCAGTGACCTCTACTGTCTTACCCTCGGTAACAGCAGTAACAAAAGGCAATTGTCATATACATGGGAAGAGAAAAAAGGTACAAGAATGTCAAGATAAACGAGATAAGATTATACTATACCCATTGTAATTTTCTAATAAAAGATTGTGCTATATTTATCTGTGCGATTTCTTCAGAAATCTTCAAATTCAATTTTGAACAAATTACAGTAAAACTGGGGATATGTAACCTTAAGGCCTTTCCTTAAGATAAATGATTTATGGCCATTAAATCTTACTGTTAGCAATAAGAAAAATGAGAAAGAAAAATACTTCAGAAAATATTCATAAATCCTCTTAAAGTCTAATCAGACCCTTTCCACTCTATAACTAATTTTTACAAGGTACTAAATAAAATTTATTTTCGGAACACAGCCTGATTCTCAGAATTATTTACAAATGACAAAAAGATAATAGGAAAAAAAAAAGCATAGATACCTTATCACAGAAGCATTTCTGTGGCTATTGAGCAAAACCCGTGCTGTTACTGGACCATTTATGGCATTGGAATGTATGCCCAAATTGATGGCAGGAATCACATGTCTGGGTCCAATAACCTTATGCCACGTTCTGACTATACTTACATCCTTCTGGCTTTCATTTTCTATTTCACCCTAGACATGCTATTTTTTTTGTCCATCCTAGACTCGTGGATAGAAGTCTCCACTTTTTGGACTTGTGTGCCCATAAAATGGCATCTAAATAAAGGCAATGCAGCCTCAAAGGATGTAAAATGCCAACTGAGCCACTGCTACACAAACATTGACAAGCTCTGTATACTGAAGTTATTTCATGTATTAAAAAAACCCCACATAAATACACACACTGCATCAGAATAACACTGTTGTGTGAATAATCCTTCATATATTGATGTAATACACCAGGCATTAGGTGTTACAGACTGAATTTGCCTTCTGGAACCGCATTGTTTTGTGATTCCCTGCACTTAAGATTTATATACAGAGCAATCAGCTTGTATCTGCAAAATTTTAACCAACTGCTAGGTGGCAGGTGATCTGTAGGACTGCTTTTGACTTTAATATTGTTGTCAAATGACTTCTAACTTTTTTTTTTCACCTGATGCGTTATGATAATCTAGAACACGGGCTTCTTCCATCTCAGCAACGTCTCTTCAGTATATGAAGTCCTTTCTGAGATTTTGAAATAGAAGCCAAAGAATTCTGCATCACATTTCACATCCCTATAATGCTTCATAATGTGATAGAAGAATCCAGCTGCATGCTTTCTTGTTTGAGCAAATCATCTACTTATTTGAGTTCCTTTTGTATACCAGCTCTTTTTTGTCAACTGCTCCTTCTAGCAGCAGCAGTTCTTTTCCTTTGTTGTTGCCACGGAAGCATGAGTCACATTTTAGGAACTTCGGCATTATTTTAATACATTTAATTATATTATATGCATGTCTAGCCATTCATATTTTATTTCAATAACTTTCAAGCTCCGATCCAAGCCCAAAAGAATAGTTGTCATAATATTTGACTTCCTGTGATTCTAGTCTCAACATCTACAGGGACAAAGGTACATCCTGATAATCTATTATAATTGGTCCCTTTGCAGAATTAATAAGTCAAGTCTTATCAATCAGTGACTTTCTGTTTGTGTAACAAGTGCTGCAGATACTGTGCAGAGAAAAATCTTCACTGTCAGAGAAACTCTGAGCCGAGTAAGGCTGGCTGGGCTGGTTTTAGCTGGGGGTAATTTTCTGCTCAGTGGCTGCTGTGGGGCTGTGTTTTGGATTCGTGCTGGAAACGTTGATAATCCAAGGACCTTCTCCTTCCTGCTCAACCTTCTCTGCTCCTCACACCACGGCGTGACTCAGTGTGGGGCACAGTGAGCTGGAGGGGACAGCGAGGTGGGCAGTGTCCTCATTCCCCCTTGCCACCTGCGATGCAGCACTGGCAGTGCCGAGGTGCCCCTTAGCGGGGTAACGAAAATGGGGGGACTGTCAGTGTGTCTCGTGTAGGGGACAGAGGGCTCCTTCCAATTTCTCTCCCTCCTTTTCCACCACTCAGGATGGATGGGCAGAAGCTGTTTATCCCCACCAGTTACAGACATTATCCTTCCCTTCTAGTCTACTCCCAGGGTAACACATTCCAGAGCCAGCAAAGACCATCTCATTTGTTCTCTGTTGCTGGTTGTCAGATGCAGAAATTGACCTTTCTTAGACACCCTCTGAGAAAAACCCCATAAAGGTAATAACTAAATAAGTCAAGTGAGGTTTGGAATGACTGTATAAATTAGGTGAGGAAAAGCTTCCACGATGATTGAAGTAATGGTAGAAGTGCAACTGCCTCTTTCACTCCTGCCCTTGAGGTTTCATCTGAAGATGATGTATTTCTCAAAGTTGTCACTGTTGGACGTTTTCCAGTTCTGAAAAGATTTTTTTTTTTTTTTTTATGGCATTGAAAAAAGTGTGACCAGCAGGTCGAGGAAGGTGACTCTGTCCCTCTGCTCTGCTGTCATGAGTCGTTCACCTGTAGTGCTGCCTCCAGCTCTGGTGTCCCCAGCACAGGAAGGACATGGACCTGTTGGAGTGAGTCCGGAGGAGGCCACAAAGGTGATCAGAGGGCTGGAGCACCTCTCCCCTGAGGAAAGGCTGAGAGAATTGGGGCTGCTCATGCAAGAGAAGAGAGGGCTCTGGGGAGACCTTATAGCAGCGTCCCAGCACCTAAAGGGGCCACCACAGAGCTGCAGAGGGACTTTTATAAGGGTGTGTAGTGACAGGACAAGGAGGGAATGGCTTTAAACTGCAAGAGGGCACGTTCAGAAATTGTTTACTGGGAGGGTGACACTAGAACAGGTTGCCCAGGGAAGCTGTGACAGTCCCATCCCTGGAAGTGTTCAAAGTCAGGCTGGAAAGAGCTCCGAGCAACCTGGTTCAGTGGAAGGTATCCCTGTCCATGGCTGGGGGTTTGGAACTGGATGCTCTTTAAGGTCCTTTCCAGCTCAAACCATTTTATGATTCTGTGACTCTGCAGGAAGTCTGGAAGTGGATTGTAGCATTTCTAAGGGGTCAATACTTGAGGACAGCTTTGGGGAAGGGCCGGGAACACAGGTGAAACCAAAAACATTATACGGAAACAAAAAAATCCCATATCCAAATTTGCTGGTTTGTTTTTTGTCCTTTGCATTGCCAAGGACATTAAGCAAAACAGACACTTAGGAGTTCTTATCCTGCTGTTTTGTTCTGGAATTCATGATCTTTCCTTGGAGCACCCTAGTAATTATCACAGTATCTATTTGTTGGTTTGTCAGATCAGTAAATGAATGAAACACCACTTCCAGTAGACTGAACTTAGTGAAAGAAAGAAGTAGGTCTTCCAAATGGTTGTAAATAAAATTAAATTTAAATAAAAGGTGATGAAGAAGTGCTTTATGTATCTTTTAAATTACTGACTCTGCAGGTTTACGGAAGGAGGGTAAGTATAACAATGTCAAGTAAAATGTGATTTCTGAACAGATATCACACTTTGATTTAGATTTGCAGTCTCTTTATTTAGAATGTTGGGTTTGGGTGGAGGGTTTTTTCATATCTGAGATGCTTGTGTAATACCTGAATATGGAATCTGTTTTGGAATCAACAACAAGTGACATAAGGTTTTGTTCCTGGTGAGCTAACAGGACTCCTGTCACAGACACATAGAGGACAAGTTAGGCAAGCAAGACAGAAAAAGGTGAATGCACTTAAAGTTACATAGAAACAGGCAGATATTGAACCTCTTGACTCCCATTCTAGTACATTAGAAAATTACCATCTGAATATTTAATACTCTGTGCACGAGATTTAGAGAAACTCGTGGGCTAAACATCTTGCCACAATTTATGTTTCAAGCTTAGGCTATTGACATAGCAAAGCAATTGCATAACAGCAATGAATCCTCACCTTGTTTTTAAGGTACAAAATCAGGTGATTTTAATTCTGTAATATACAATACATCATTAAGCAGGTCCGATCATTCAATCAAAAGGATACTGATTTTTCCAGTGCATTAGAACTAATTTGATCACACAAATAGATAAGCTACATACAGTAGCTAATAATGTATTTGTTAAAATATTTATGGAGTTAAATTATTCCATAAATTGAACTGTAGATCACTGAGATTGCTTCATTTTAATATTAATATGGACAAACTATGTCACAGATGCTAAAAATGTTGCACTTCAAACACATTTCTTGATCATTCTGATTTATGTAAGTTCTTTATGGTTTAGGGCACATTCAGTGAAAGATAAAAGGAAAAACATCTTGATATATCTTAAGGTGATAGGTGAACGAAGCAAAGGCCTGTATAGAAATAGGTCACAAACTCTCACTTGCATATAATAAATACTTTAATTCAGGTTACTGTAAAGTGCTGCTTGCAGTAAATTTGCAGAGAAGTAGTTCAGAGTAAAATGGCTTTAGAGCAGGAAATCTAAACGGTATTTTCTGGCAGAGTTTTATTTGAAAGAAGTGCTTATCATTTTAAATCAAAATGAATTCATTTCTTACAAATCATATAGTGGATGTAAAACCATTCCTCTAACATGTGATCAACCCACACATACTTTAGTTTGTCATTCTTCTCTTTCTTTTTGCAGGTGTTGTTAAAAAAATGCAAAAGCCTCCATTTGCCAAGATGCATGTGTACTTAGCTATTTACAGCTTTAAATGAGAAAATAAGCCTTCTTAGAATTCTGAAAATGTTGAATTTGTTTTTTCCCAGCTGGAGAGTGGGGTTTGCTTCATTTTTACAAATATGTCTGTATCAGAATGTCCTTGAGCTTTATGCCAGGCAACTGTGCTGCATGTTATGGAGTTCAGTGGAGGGAAAGAGGACTGCCTCTGCCTTTGGCAACTGCTGCATCCACCTGATGATTAGAATAGCCTTGGTGATTTTCAAAAGTGATTGTTTCTGTGAAGTAAAATGGTGGATTAAACAGTGGATTTTGAGATTTCTTCGTGCCTTTTTTTTTTTTAATGTGTATCTCCAAGATTTGCATATCAAAGGTGACCTTCCCTCTGAAATATTCCTGCACTATACTCCAGGGGTTGTTATATGGATTCATATGGGTTCAATATCATTATGCACAGAGAAAATGAGAATTTTTTTCTATTAATCAAGTACTTGGGCTGTTGTTCTTCTCAGAATGTTGTGTGTGTCCCCCAATAAAAATGAGATTCAGAAAATGAGGCTATATTAAAGAATTTGACTATCTCTCATTGTCCACCTTTATTCCCATTCCTTTCCTTTCAATATGGAAATATCGTAATAAGGAATCATGATGAAATTCAAAAAAATGCAGTTACAATTACTTTTTCCATCATCAGTTATTGGCCTTCTTTATCCCACTCTATGCCCTTACTTATTCTCTTGAGATATGCATGATCTGACATAATCTAAAGAGGTATACCATTATCTGTGCTGATAAGAGGTAAATAAATTAATATGGGAAGCTGTGATTTAATCTCTTCAGTGAAAACCATATTGATATAATCTTATTTCTTTGCTTGTTGCAGTTTTTCTATACTATAAGAACATTTTAAAATTCTGAAGCTAAACTCCTGTGAAATGCATCAGGTACCTTTTAAGAGCTTCTAAATAATGGCCTAGGAATTTAGTGAGCTCACCTTCCTCGTATCAATAAAACTTTATTAACACTCTGACTGCACTAATAATAAATACAACATTTGAATAATATTTTATAAATTATTCTCCTTTTCCCTTACAAAAAATCTAAATAATCTTAGAAAATGTTGTTGCCAATTTAGTAATTAAGACATATCTGGACATAAGTATATATACAGATAGCTACTGTTGTCATCAACATATTTTTTTTTTACTTCTACTAACATATTTTTTTGTTTAGTTTTTTCCTGGGATTTCCCCATTCCTGAGTCTCTGTATATAAGTGTTACAACAAAGATAGCAGAAGTTGTACATTGGGGTATTGCAAGAATGCAGTTCAACCTACTCTTTGTGCACCTCTGACAAAGTCTGACATCTACAGAGCAGAGGGGGCTTTTCCCACTGGAGAGCTGCAGATGGAAGAGGCAGAACACTTTCTCCCACTCATAAAAGTTAACTTTTCTTACTTCTGAGATCAGCAGTGCCATAGTGCTTCTAATCAACAGCGGTCTTCAGGTGTCCTTGAAATTTTAACAACAAAACCTGTAACTTTATGGTCTTTTTGTACAGTATGATCAATTAGTAAAATTATATACCCCATGCACATTCAGTCATCAGAAGGAACATTATATCTATTAGGTCATTATATTACCGTTTTTATCCCTGTCATTATAGGTCACTCTCAAGCTTGTAAATCCTAAGCACTAAAGCTGTCAAATGGGTTATCACCTGCTCTCTCTCCAGGTGGAATTATGAGTTGGCCCCAGAAGTGACCACTGCCAGACGAGGGGAATCTCCTCTGGTGCTGCCGCAGGAGCAGCTCCTCCCTCTGCTTTCACGTGCTGCGATGCTGCCCCTTTTCAGGCTCTGCTGAAGGTCATTGCCCAGCAGAAAAGCATCTGCAAGAGTCTTGCGGAGGGGCCTGGAGCAGGTTACAGCTAAAGGAAGGTAAACAGAGACAGCACGCGGCAGGGAGTGGCGACAGCGTGTTGGATTGGCTCAAGCTGTCTTGTGTAATTTTGCTTTTGAAACTGAAGTGACACAGCTTTTGGAGCTTGGGTATGAAAAGTAGTTGGCTGCCACAAGAGAGGAGCCCCGAAGAGGAGATACAAGCACTCTCTGAAACAATAGCTCAGCCTTGGCCATATTGACTACCATCAGTGGTCCACCCTGGCCTCCAATCGGGAGGCATGGAGACACACCATCCATAACGCTGCTGATTCCTTTGAGAACACACACAGAGTCAGTCTGGAGGAGAAAAGACAACGCAGAAAGAACCGTGCCTCACCAACACCGCCCATGGAGACTTTCTGCTGTGCCTTTTGCAGCCGGCCTTGCCCATCTCGCATCGGCCTCTTCAGCCATCAGCGTGGGTAGAGCCCTTCCCAAATCTTCGTTCGCGAAGCCTAGCCACGATGATGAAAAGCAGTGTTAGTTCTTGTTTGGTCTTCTTCTTGTTTGAGTTTTGATGGTTTTTTTTTTCAAACTACGTATTAGTGCTAGCGTTTATCATCTCTGCTGGTTTTGCTGGGACAGAGTTCAACATCTTCACAGTAGCTAGCATGGAGATGTGCTTTGGATTTGTGCTGGAAAGAGCATGGATAATTCAGGGATGCTTTCACCTACCCAGAGCCAAGGCCTTTTCTGCCTCTCACGTCGCCACACCAGTCCATGGGCTGGTGGGGGGCACAAGGAGTTGGGAGGGAACACAGCTGGAACAGGACAGTTTGACTGATCCAAGGGTTATTCCACACCCTATGGCATGGTCCTCAGCATATAGAGCTGGGAGAAGAAGAACAGAGCAGGTGGGAGGCTCAGGGTGATGGTGTCTGTGCGTGGCATGTGCTCTCCCTGTTGAGCTGCCCTTGCCTCAACACAAAGGTTTTCTTATCTGAACTCTTCTGGTTCTCTCCCCCATCCCACCAGGGAGGAGTGAGGGAGCAGCTGGGTGGGGCTAATCCATGACACCATCCATGCGGAAAGGTTACTTTAGGTTTGGAACCGTTCAGGGACCCTGGGATTTGTTTGAAAAGAGCTACTAAAATGTTAAGGAGTTGTGGGTTTTTTTTTGTTGTGTGTTGTGGGTTTTGGGTTTTTTTGTTTTTCTTTTTTGTTGTTGTTTTTTTGTTTTGTTTTGTGTTTTTTTGGGGAGAAGGGTTTGGTTTCCTTGTGGGTTTTGTTTGGTTTGGGTTTTAGTTTTTTGGTTTGGTTGGGTTTGGGTTTTTTGTGGTTTTTGTTTTGTGGGGGGTTTTTGTTTACTTTGTAATTTTTATTTGGGGTTTTTTTAGTACTTTGGGGTGGTTTTTTTTGTTTGGTTGGAGGTTTTTTGTTTTTAATGTGATTTTACAACTTCTGTTAACAGTTGACCTAAGTTGGTCAAAGCTTTGAGAAAAATATATCTCTGGCTCTGTTACCATTCCACTGTAAAATCAATTACCAGTGATTAAAGAGTTGCTGAATATTTTTTAAAAATTTTACTAGAAAATTAAGTTGATTAGACTTTTTGAACAGTGAACATTGACCTATTAGGGAAGACAAAACTGGAGTAAGAACAGATTATGTACAATATTCCCCTGCCCGATATTTTGCTTTCAGGAAATTGATGCTTTTCAAGCTCCAGCAAAGTGTTCCCAATTCCATTTTGTTCCTAAGGAGCTTCATACCCCAGTCAAGGCCCTGGGTACCAGCATCCCACTGGGACCCTGACACGGTCCCTGGAATATTGTCCCCCTGAGAATGTCTCTCCAAGTTGTCTTGTTGTCTATTTAGAAATGTATAAGAACACCTGAGGAGTAGCTGTAAATAAAATTAAGCTCCCAAATATGACTCCGTCACATGATCATTGACACAGTTGGAGCTCGATGCACAATTGCCATTTGTTATTGACAGACATCACTATGTGCACTTAAAAGTTGTATGTATAGAAACCAATTTCTATGTCAAATTTTATGTTTCTGCTGAACTGAAAACATGAGAAATTTATTCTGGAAAAAAAAAATTCGAACCAAATCTTCTACAGGTAGAAATTTCCTTATTTTCTTCTTCCTTCTTTCCTTCTTTTACCTTAAAATAACTATATTGTATTATAAATAACTTTGAAAATTACTGTGGATGATTTTTATGACTTTTTTAAATGAAATAAATAAAAATGTCATTGGAAAAACTATGCCATGTTTTAGTTATGAATATGGAAAACGGTTTTATTAAAAAGAACATACAGATCTAGATTTAGACTAAATATTGACCTACTTAACTCGTAATATAAGCCCATGTACATTTATAAAGCAGTAGAGTCCAGACACACGCAGGGGTATTACAGCAAGCACCTATATATTTCAGAATCAAAAGTTGTTGTACAACATGTTTAATTAAAAATTAGAGCAAAAAATAGTTTAAAAAATTACAGGAAAATAAAATATTCAATATAAAGTATTGACAAAAAATGTGAGTGCATACATTTTAAAAAAACTGACCAAAAGAAATTTATTTTTAAAATCTTAAAAATATTTATTTCACTATGAGAAAAAACCAAAAAAAACCAAAACCAAAATGAAAACAAAGTAAGAAAATATACTCTAAAAAATTCCCCAAACCCATTATAAGTCCAACATTAAGGAACAGTTTGTCTTCCACCTCATTTTACCTGTGATGACAACAGCTACTTGGTCTTTTAGCAGTAAAGATCTCTACAAGAATTATTGCTAAGAAGTTGGGGCTTAGTTATCTGAAATTATGTGAAATTATTAACTTTTAGCAATTTACTTTCAAGAAAGGGCATAATGTTTCTGCTTCCTGCAGGTCTGTTGAACCTTTAAAATTTATATTTTTTTTAATGTTAAAAATCAGCTGGAATCCCTTTTTGTAGCCATACTACTTGATGCTAGGAATGATTGCGAGAAAACAGGATAATGCTATTCATGCAGAATCTTTGGACTGTTTTTTTTTTTTTTTAGGGAACATACTATTGATTGTGTCAGCATCTCTCACACCTCGTGCAAAGACCCAGCGTGGAACAGCAACTCATTCTACAGTGAAACACAGGACATGATTGCCTTGAATCGATCTTATTAGCCCCAAAAGCACTACAATACTTTCATCAACTGAACTGACTTAGAATTCGCCCTAATTGATTTCTAAAAATATAAATATACGCTGCTGCCATTTTATTTTATCCTGTTTTAGACACAAAACTCTTCTGACATATTGAGCTTTGCAACCAAATACCTACATGAAAGGTTAATTGGAAGGAAAACAAAATGTCTGTGCTTTGTTTCAAAATCCAACCTCTCTGAAGCTTATAGAGCATGTTTTTTAAATAGCATGTTAGCACTGAAAGACCTTCTCTATGGAATTACCTTAAACTAGCACACCAAATCTGCCGACAATTTCTTCCTATGTATACAATTGGAAGCCTGTTTAAAGGTAAGTGCTTAAGCTTTAAAATAGGAGCTTTTGGATACTATTTTTTATTTAATGTGCTATAATGAATTGTTGCATCAAATTGATGGGAACTAATGTTGCAGTATAATAACTACTGGTGATGCTTGTCATACAAGGCTTATTATCTATAAAAGTTGCAGATTGAATTCTTCTTTCAGTTAAATTGTTATGAGACCAGCACCACTCAGTTTCTCAGGAGTTATGAGCAATGTCTTTCAGCAATTGCACGTCTTCCTTCTTTGAGTCATTTTCTAAATCTGACAGACAAATCCAACCCCGATGCAAGCTGAATGTGTTCTAGTTTACGCCACAACGAGTTGAACCCTTTCAGCCTATTTTTGAAGACTGTCCTTGGGGACTCTTTCATAATACATTGGCTACAATAACCATAACTACATTTGGTGACTTTTCCATTCAGTCTTGCAGTCCAGATATGCCTTACTCCACTGGGATTCTGGAGGACATCTACTGAGGTCAATGGAGACCCAGGATTTTAAATAGTTGCACAAGGGGAAATGCATCATGTCAGTTGGAGTAGACAAGGATGAATCCACTGTCTTCATTTAAATTGCGGCTTAAGCTTGTGCCATTCCCTGAAGTTTCCTGAAGTAGAAGAATGGTGCACTAATTCACTATCATTGTGTCAAGCACATTTGTGTGGCTTTTATTAAGCCTGCAATTTAGGTTCAGTATGAAAAAAAAATTAAATAAAAAAATCCTGATTTATCAGTTCTATGACACTGACGTTCTTTCTGCGCTGAAGAAAGTGGGAAAATGGTTTCCTGGCAGTCCAGCTGCTGAATGAGGCAGATATGTATCTATTAGGACTTAAGGGGTAATCCTTCTTGGACATTAGACCTTTCCTCATCTTGAGGCTTAACTCTGAAATCTTTGCAAGATTCTTATTTTCAACTTGCATGATGTCATTTGGGTCCAGGTTCAGACAAATGACATGACAGAAGATGACCATAGTTCCCCACCCCATGATTTCACTAAAAAACACAGAGAGAAGGGAAGATTTTATTTGGGATATATAAAAAAAAATCCTAAATTCATAACAGCATTTGGACGTAATCAGGAGGCCAGTTTGGTCTGGAACAGCATCAGGGCAGGAGACAGTCAGACACATCCCCGGCGCATGGTTGGCAGGATGGCAGTGATAAGACGGGTCCAAGGGCGAGGAGGTCTGTGGGTCAGAGACGGAGCCTGGATGCATGGGGAAGGGATGGGGCACGGCGAGCCCGCAGCAGAGGTGCCGTGCAACCCACACAGCTGGAGCCAATCTCCAGAGCCACAGCTTCAAAGCACACCCACGGGGAGGGGGGGGAGGTTTGTTAGTGTTTAGCAGCTCCTTTTTTATATCACTGTATTCTTCTCCTAGGTAGCCAAAACCTTAAGGGAGGGGAGAATGCAGTTAAGGCCTTTGGGCTCTGTATTTAGATGTTATATCTGTGCGTCCAGCGAGACGGAAAAGGTCATGGCTACAGCGAGTTGGCTGCTGTTTTGAGCTACTGTAGCTAGACTTTTAGAGCCTCCTGTGGTTAGATGTTTGAAAGGATAACTTGGACTGCTGCTGGAGGTTCTTTCCGGATGAAAACTGCTATGGACTTTTTATTTGGGAGTAAATCAGGTTGGTGAACTAAAAACTCTTACAGCACACATGTTCCTATTCACAGGAAAACTTCAAATGCTTGCTTGTGACTCTTTGTATTTTACTTTTTTTTTTTTTAATTCTTGAAGTCTTTGAATTCTGAGGTGGGTAAGCTTAGGAATAGTGTTTTAATATCTGTCGTCTAGTAGAAGCAATGTGTATTTAGAAGGGGTCAACTTCTGCATTTTATTCACTGTAATTTTCAAGGTGTGATGACTTATTCTTCCTTCTTTGTTTTTTCTTCCTAGTTACCTGTGCACTGTATGATAGTTAAATATTTTTACTGATGGTTCCTTTGTCATTGGCTCAATTTTCATATTTGAGCTTTTCAAAATGACCATTGTGGTTCTAACAAAGGATTTTCTTCTTTTAAATAAGACTGATTTCACAGCATTAATTTATAGATATCTGTTTGGGGAGATCTTACTTTGCTTGGTACTAGATGATGAGCTTCAGCTGAGCCCATAACATCAGAATATGAATTTCTTCCAAATGTGAAACTGATTTGTTAATTCACAGTACTGCAGCTGTACCTAACAATGGTGGCTTTTGCCTGATTTACCCTCCCATATTACTTTAACACTGCTCTGTGAAAACCAGAGTTTTGGGTCATATTCTTATTACCTTTCTTGGGTGAATTATCTTCTTCAATGTTTATTAAACATCTACCTTAAGCCTTATTCTTTTCTCTTATATCTAATACACACAAACCAAATAGAAACCCTCCAGTTGACTTGACACTGCAGAAATGTTTTGGGATTGGATCACAGTGGAGCCTTCGGAATATGTATTATGAAATCTAATGTTACATTTTACCTCGTTTGGATTATTTTCTCCTTTTTTTTTTTATCACCATGTTCCTGATGCATCTACCATCCTACATGGCAAAAAAGTTCAGCTTGTTATTGAAAACCTCCTTATAAATGCTCGGCATACAGACTTTAGTGTGATACTACAGCAGTCATCTGCACATAAAGGTTTTACCAATAGAGGTGGAATTGTGCTGTCCTTTCTGCTCAAGGCACTAACAAAGCGGATTCTGGCAACTCATACTAAACCTAAGTGCTGTACTTTGTAAAGCAAAAGTTTTGCTTTTCAGCATCTATTCTTATTTGTGGCAGCCTGGGAAAGTGGCTGTGATCAACTCCCCTATTCTTGATCCTGTGAAGGAACATAATGGGTGTGTAAATTCTTTCTATCCACCTGCACAGATATTTCTAACATAACACAGAATATTCTTATCTGTGCACGCAGCTTGCTGGCTTTTACTATCAAGTGGAGACTTCAGATTCTTTAAAAAAAAAAAAAAGGGAAAAAGAGTTGGAAATAAATAGTTAAGTCTCTGGGACTGTTACTTTTTGACAAATTATACCAACAGTCAGGTAATTTGTTAAGGCTTCTTTCTTAGCAATCAGATGCTGAAGGCCAAATGTTAATCTGTGACAAAGTACAGGGATGGTAGGTGCTTCAAGATCCCAACCGTACATTGTTATCAAGGTAAAAAATAAAACTGGCAGATGAACGTATCTCCCTGTCCTGCAGGGCAGGAGTTGCTGTCTTTTGTCACATGGGTCAAAAAAACTGTAGCAAGAAAAAAAATCTGTGTTACCCCAGGCAGCCTGAGTACACCAATGGGTATTTCTAACTCTGCCTTCTTGCCTTTCATGGTGATCAAGTGAGCAGTCACGGTGGGGCAGGGCAAGTTTGGGTGAAAGAAATGTCTTTGGCTAGCAACATCTGTGTTGTTTTCAGTAGTGTAGAAGGTTCTTGCTTTAATCCAGAAGCAAAGCTCATAGCCTACCCTCACACCTTATTTTCTGCTTGATCCTTCACTGAAGTCGTAATCCTACATGTGGCATTGCAGTCAGGAAAATTATGTCACAAATCCAGCATCGTGTTTTTGCTGTAGGATGAAGCAATAAAAGGAAAGGAGCTGAGAGAGGGTAAAGTGTGGCTGATTATAGAAGTCTTTGAGAAATAAAGTGATATTTCTTCATCCCTGTGAATTTATGAAACCTTCAGTATATCCTAAACCTGCTATAGCAAAAGAGGTTTAGGCTGTGTTTTCCTCTTCCCTGCCTTTTTTCTCAGTATCAAACACATTTCCTTTTCTTTGGGAAGAGAACACACTTGTGGGTAACAACTCTGTAATTACAATGGTCACTCTGGAGAGGGAAAAAAAAATCCAGTATTTTTGCTGCAGGACTGAACAGGGACTTGAGACCTCTGGACCAGCAGATAACAACTTTTCAACGTTAACCTTTAGTTTATGATGTTACTTTGGAGCGAGTGCTGTCTCTCCACGTTTATTTACAGCACACAATACACTGGGTCTCCTTTGTGGAGAGCAGCCAGTGAGTGCCACTACAATACAATACAATACCACTGCACAGTATTTATGATGCTGCTGATAAGGAGCAGGGTGGAATGTGTCTGTGTGCACAGATCTGCAGAGTTCAAGAGAACGGTAGTATTGTTCTGTGTTTAAAATATTTCTTTTTATTTACTGCTTTCTTTATAGACACTTATGTTTATTTCAGGGTTGTCTTTTAATATTTAAGTGCTACATATGTTATAAATGTCAACACAGCTGCAGAGAAGAACAGAGATTAATAAATAAAAGGCCCCATTCCGCAATTTTTTAGCACAAATATTGTACATGTTAAATTAATTACGTGGAAGTGCTTTAAATTACATTAACTTGAAATCCAAGCAGAGTTCAGCCTACACTGGTTCTGCATTAAGTTGCCTGTTAACACTATACGAAATTGTCACATGACAGCAGTAGAATGACCAGGTTTTGTAGTTTGTCATCTTTCAATTAAAAAAAAAAAAAAAAAAAAGACTTGACTTTAATTCATTATTTAAACTTCCAAGGAAAGATTTTTATTATCTGATATCTCAGTATGGAACTGAGAGGATAAAATTTTTCAATAGAAAGCATATCTTCTCCTTTGGCAATTGGGATTATCGCTAGCTGTAATAAATAAACTGATTTCCAAATGGAGTGTGTCTATGTAATGTGTTTTGATGTAGTGTGGGCACTATCTTTTATGATATTCAGTTTTGACTTCAACTCGTATTATCATAATTTGAGATAGGCACGTGTACCTCCGTTGTAACTAAATGAAAATCCTATCTCCTATTAAGCAAATTTTGCTTCTAACGTTTAAGTATTTCTCCTTCAAAATGCTGCCCTCAGACCTTGTACATTTAGGGACTTATACGGTAGCAGAAGCAATTTATTTTTTATTTTTAATAAATGGCCCTTAAGGCACTTTGGACAGTTATAGAAGAATTAGCAGTTTGGTCACATTTGAAGTGTTCCCTCTGAGCAGCAATAACACAGACTTGTTATTTCATTATGAAATAGGATCTAAGCTTCCTGTGTGTCTTGTTAGACTGCAGTGCAAAAAATAAAATAAAAAATAATCTCATGGGGCTGATCTTAGTTCATTTGCTGTGACCCCTTCTATTCTCAAATTGGCTCTGAAGGGCTGCCTGAATGGAGCCACGGTGAAATAGACCAAAGAACTCTTTGCAATGCCAACAAAATTCCGTGTTGCCTGCAGATATTGGTGTGTATATTCTGCAGCGTAAGTGGGTGGGCACTCGCGTGTGTATTGGGGGGGTGATCTCAGAGATCCACCAGGGCTGAACACAATACGTGTGAAATTGTTTATTCCTGTTGAAGGGCGAGTTTAAGGTGGCCAACGTGGCTCTTCGTACAATACAGCACGAACCCTAAGAAAGAGGGTTAGCAGCTGGTAAGTACCATTCTAAAGTGTTAGAAACCATACAGCGATATTAAAATCTAAAAATACGTCAAAAAATCTTAAGGTATCGCAATGTCTTTCCTATATTGTTGTGACAAAACTGCCACAATATTCAAGGTGAGGCCGTACCAGTGCAGAGCAGAGTGACATAATCACCTCCCTCAACCATCCAGGCCATATTATGAAATGGAAAAAAATACCCATTTTTTTTCCTCTTTCTGGGCCTAAGATATTTGTAAGCAAAGGTAGGTTTTCATCACTTAATGCACCAGTGGGATAAATAAAAATAGTGAGCAGCTTCCAAAGAAGAAATGATCCAGGTACCTTTTTTGAAAGCATGACAAATGTGACTTGTATTTGTGTTTAAATATACTCTTTAAAACTCCCTTGATATAATCATGTGCTTGTCTTAAAAAAATAAGTTATCTGATTTTTGGAACAGTTTCAGAGCTCATTCTGAACATGAGATTATTCAGGGAAAATTGTCAAATAGTGAGAAGTAAATTAATGATAATGATTAAAAATTAGGATTGGAAAGCAGAAGCCAGACAATGTGAGTGTAAATCAAATCTTCAGTTTGTCCAAAGGAAAACATTTATGATATTTTCTACAGATAATTATATGGCATGTAAAAAAGAAAGTACTTCAGAGCAGAAAAATTTTGAATTGACACTAATTTATTGAGCGTAGTATAATGAAGGCTGAAAACATTCTGAAATAAATAATAAGTTTAGATGAATAGGGAGTGGGATAGGTAATGTAATTCATTCCTAACTGCAAGGAGTGATTGGAGTTGTTCATACCTCTGGTGTCAAAAAATGATTGTAACTACTGAGGAAAAAAATCCTACTGGTGGTTAAGTTTAAATAACTGAATAAAAACAAACTCGTACAAATGAGTTCTTTTCTTATTGGGTGCCAAGAGGAGTTTTTGTCCAGAGAAACTCAGAAGAATACATCACCTTCATACTCAGACTCCAATTTAAATAAAACTTTTGCCACTAATTTTTATGGCCCAAAATTTCCTTTTTTATTTCACAGGAGGTGAAAAGCTGATAGTCTCTGACTTAAGGGATATTTTTCTACAACTTCATTGTGTAAATTTCTAGTATGTGACTCTTGCAATGGTAACATCCACTAAGTCACAAAGTCTTGGGACGGAGCTCCAGCTGTTTTGTGTTGGCAGATAGGAATCAGATCCTTGCACTGGTGCTGATTTACTGTGTGTATGGATAGAATCTGGCTCCTCAATCATTGAGTTCATAGCTGTTTTTCAAACTAAATTAGCTTGGTTAAACTTCGGTTTCAGTTTTTAAAAACTGCTGTATCAATTTGCACCTGGACTAGAATATACTCCCTTTTTAAATGGCCAGGGTTTCAGTTGTGTTGTTGAATGTTCGATATTCAACATGGAAATGGGGAAAGCTGAAAATCATTCTGCATGCTTTAAAGATGGGGAAAAATCAAGTGTGTCAAATAGTATTGGTTAAGAAATACTTATTAGCTTGGGTCAGACAACTAATTGCGTATTCTACAGACTTAATACTTACTTATAGGAACAATATTTTTCTAATAGGAATAAGATTTGGGCATGCTAATATTTTAGGGTAAAACTGTAGCATGAAAGATATTTTATATTAAAAAAATAAGACTGTTTATAGAGCCATTTTTTAGCTCCTCAAGCTTGTGTTGGCAAGTAGTTTAAATCAACAAGTTTTTTTTTTAAGAACTATTAATCTTGTGTCCCAACAAATTTTTTCAGGTATGTAGATGCTTGTTTTGTTGATTTCAACTTTATTGCAAGTATTTTGAGTATAGATTTTTGAGAAATTCTAGGTACGAATTGTACAAATAAAAAAGGGATGAAGAACTTAAAAATTCAATCTTGTATTGTTTCTCTTTTAATTTCTTGTCCTATTCTGCTTCCTTCTGTATTTCATAGCATGAATAGGAGCAGAGTAGAGTGATTATTTTCCTAAGAGGGTTTTTTTCCAGGCAGATCTGAATAGTTCATCTTACACCTAGTGACAGAAATAAAATTGTTATAGCTGCATTGTGAATCATACTACTTCTGAGTAAGTGCTATATTATTTCGGAAAATAATTGAAAGCTACGTAAAATAATTTTATAAACCCCTCTTTTTAATTGTAAAACTGTAAAAGTTTTGTAAGTCTAGAAATATTTTTCTATAACATGCAACAAGTTTTGTCTAATTTTAAAGAGATAAGTCGGCCACTAGATATTTACATAATATACATATAATAGTATTACATAGTAAAATTATAGATATTTTTACCCTATACATTGCATATGCCACTCTTAACACAGGAACCTGTGCTATCACTGAATAATTGGGTTTTATTGGTCCAGTTTTGTTTTAGAGCTTTTCCCCTTCTAAGTGGAAAACAGGACTAGGCAATGACTACTTGCCATTGAAGGAAAACATCATCTATTATAAATCCTAAACCTGCAGAAGTTACAGCTCTAAATGGTACATTTGTTTTCAATCTCACTTGATAAAGCAAAGAATTGTATATGAACTGGTTACATCATGAGTGTGGTGCTAGTGAGAGCCCCTGAGATGAGAATGCGTATGCACTGACACATAAATTTAGCTGAAATCCACACCAGGTTTCATTAGTTCTGTTAATTGTGAAATAATTTATTGTATTTGAAGCCACTTACTTATTGTAGTCAAACTGCAAGTCTGATTTATTGCTCTTTCTTGTGGTGAGCTTTGAGACATCAGAACTCGCTCCATAATTGAGTGAAAAAGGTGACAGAAGGGGTAGAAAAATAAATCCTGCTCTTGCAATTCATGGTGCAGGTAATCTGGAGATGACTGCATGTTCATTTACATTGCTCCTTTCCTGGTACTCCTCTTCATTACACAAACTAACTACTTAGCAAGAAAGGCTTTAATAAAACGTTTAAGCTGAAATGTGCTGATATTCATTTGGTTCCAATTCGATTGAATTATTATTTTTAATTAATGTGCTTAAAATTAAGTTCTTGGGTAAGGTGCTGCTGTTAAAGTTGTATCACTCTGCCAGGAGCTAAATAATCCTGCTCATCTCTGAAGGGAAAGGTTAAAAGCCAAGCAGTATGGTTTGTTTTGCACACCCTGTACAGAAAGTAAGGAAAGAATTAACCCAAACTTTGCTGGTGTTTTGGCAAGCTTCGTTAGACCAAAGTTGAAATTCAGAGAGGATATGGATAGTCATCTCCATATGGACTCCCTAGTCAAGCATATGGAACACATGTCAAGGTCAGTCTCTGCTAAGACCAGTCTCTGAGTCTCCTCCTGGCCGTACCACTGAGCACATTTTAGTGCCAGTCATTCCCTTGCTTCAGGTGGCCCCATTTGTGAGCTGCCCATATGAAATACTTTAGGATGTGTCCCACCTCTCATAACTTGGTTTTTACTGAATTTATCAGTTTTTCTTTAATTGGAATTTTTTTCCCTAATAGTTTCTTCTCGTCCACAGAAAACAATAGTGAATGCAAATGCAGGTCAAATATATGTAAGTTTATATATTTTTCTTGCATTTTATTTTGTAATCAATACAATTAGTGTGTCCCATTTACCATTTTAACAGTTTATCAGCCAGCCTGGAGACGATTATTAAGCCAAAGGAAAACATGTAAAGTTGTTTTCTTTGTGCTAAATTTTGCTTGCTGTGTTTCTAGCAGACAACTGAAGCCTGATAAATGAGAGTAAATTCCAGCCTAATGACTTTGAGAAATTTTTAATGATTAATTTATTCATTTTTGTGTCAAAGTTTTCCAGTCACAAGTGAGAATATATTTTAAGTAGTGTTAAAATGTGTTGCTATAATAGTGTTATAGTGGCTGAGGAAAGCAGTTTGCAACGAACAATAAATGCCAAAGATAGAAATTAAGTGCTCTGGCTATCAACAAAACAAAACACTAACCTAGCAATGAGTTCATTTAGCACCCTTCCAGATGGCAAGAATTTTCCACAAGAGCACATCTTTTGCAATCATTATCGGAAACATATGTATTTTTTCCACTAATAAAGTTATATGTCAAATTATTCCTATAGCAACGTGCAGATCTAAACCTTAATCTCACATATTTCTAGCAAGAATATTTCTTCTCACATATAGCTAGCCTGAAATCAAAATGTGATATAAAGGGAATTGTATATCACGATCTGTCACCAAATTGAAAATGAATTGTTGAATGGAACTTGATCCTCCAGTGTTTTGTGCAATCATTCTGCAAAGTAGCTAATTTGTTAATATGCTAATTTTCTAATTTTCCATCCTTGCATTGGAGCCTCTTCATGAAAACGAAACTCAAATTTTTGTTCAATAGGGATTCTGTGTCAATGCTCCTAAAATAAAATGAGAAAGTTATAGGGTCTATCACAGCATTTTATGGAGCGTGATGTGACTCAGTTATGGTAGCAAGTGAATCCGAATGTCTTTTTGTGTGGAAAAGTGCAGGTATATTAAAATTTTTGCATACTGGATTTCAGAAGTATTTGAAGGGTTTTTAATCATTTCTCCAATGGAGAATGAAAAATAAAATCCAAGAGTTAGAGAAGTCCACCCAAGGAAAGTCAGTATTCAGTGAAAACTATTTGCTTTCTGTTTCTGCTGAATATTTTCCATTTTAATGTATCTTTTAAAATAAATAAATAAATTGCTGAAGTTTGTTGTTTAAACAGCGTTGAAGTGTTCAGTGAATTCTTTGCCGTGACAGTTTTCCCAGCGCGGTTGTGTTCGTTATTCCACGACACGTGAAACTGTGCTGTGCGTTCTATGTTGTCTGTAATTTAATGATTTGCATCTTTTCGTCCTCATTGCAGCAACCTTTTCAGTAGTCCATGGCAGAAGTGGCCCCCGGGAACTTTGTGATTAACACGCAAGAACAAAGTGACAAGGACAGCGCGAGCCGAGAGCGTTGCATTCTGTGATTTGCAGTTCAGAAATGCGTACGAGCTCGAAGGTGGCTGTGCATCACACAGGGAACAGCCCTGAGTCCGTAAGGAAGAAACGGGAGCTTAACGTCGAGTGAAAAAGTGTGTCACAGCTTTTAGTGTGAAAGTGAATAACGATGGTGAAGGAAGGAACGCGTTCAGAATAAATTAGTAAATTTTTAATAGTAGCACTTGCTTTATATCAGCTGGGGGTGTAAGATGGAAGGGAGTGACAGAAAGGAAGAGTGCCTTTATACTCTCCGATGGTTGACTTTCATGGAAAGAATTATGCCCTTAGTTTAGAAGTTTTGCTCTTGGTGCCAATTTCCTTCGTGGTGATCAGCCAAGCTCAGACATCTGTCCCTCAGCACTCCCAGCCAGGGAATTGATCTGAACTGCATTGTCTGTTTATATTGAGTTCAGCATGTTTTGATTTTTCTCCTGTCTTCATAGGCTCATTCCCTGTGTTTCTTTCTGTTTTGATACTAAAGCCTGTTTAAGGCAGCCTCTGTCAGTGATATTCAATTGCAAGAACCATGAAAATTCAGGGTTTTTTCTCATCTACACAATGAAGATGCAGTTCTGCTCTCTGTGTGTCTTTGCTACGTTAACTTTTGCCGTACGGATTCTTACTAATCAATAACAGTGGAACTGTGGACAGTGCAAGGGGGTCAGAAAACTGAGTTTTGGTGATAGATAGGGGGGAAATTTTGGTCCCTCCCTGAAGGAACTTGACCCTCTTATGGATCATCTAGATTTTAAAACAGAAGATTTAGTTTTTAACACCGTTCTGTGTGAAAGGAATAATGAAGGAACTGACGCTGAAAATATTGGGGGGGAAAAAAACCAAACCATGAATATCATGAGAAGAAAAACAGCTGAGAGCTTTTAGGCTCCCACAAATTATGAATACGTAGAAGATACTGTTGTAACGAAGAAGTTTCTAGTGGTGCAGAAGTTAGAGCAGTACAACCAAACATCCCCCCTGCCAGGGAAATAAATACTTCTGTACCACAGCGTTCTTCCCCCGGCGCTGACATCAAACACCCGAGGGCATTAACCAACAGCTTTGGTGACACTTGATGGGAATGAGCCAGTTGTGTGTTTTGTGTCGAACCAGCCAGCAAAGATCACACCTCCTGGAAGAGATTTCAAGGGCAACTGAGTGCCAAGTGTCATTGAGCCTCTGTGTCAAATCCGCTTTAACTGTTCAACCCAAAAACTTAGTAGTGGTGTGTATTTTGTCTTTGATCCAGATATTATTAAAGAATGGGAAAAGAAAGGTTTGTTACTAGCAGTTAACATTTTTCAGCAAATGTTTTCTGTGTAAATATGTGCATTTATTCCCGGAACACATTTTGATGCAATTTATTGCTTATAATGAACTCACATATCAGCAGCATAAAGGAGTTGTAGTAGATCTGTATCAGGATATTGGAAATTGTTCTGGATGACATATCCAGATCTTTCAGTGAACTAGAAATGAGAAGACGCCTTTTATTCCCCTATCCCCTATTCTCTCCTTTCGGTTCTAACCTGTACTAGGCAGGTACCTGCAATCCAACAGCTGCACTGACCAGACTCATCTGAGAATGAAAGTGTCCTGGGAGCCCCTTCTTGTAAACTGTGAATCAGTGGGACACTGAAGTTCAGATTTCCTGTACCTTCCTATTTTATTATAAAAACTGGAAAGGTAAATGAAATTTCTGGGAGTACGTGTTTATGGAAATGGCAGTGGAAGTCCACAGTAATATGTAATGCTCTATTTTTGGTAGTTGTTCCTCTTTTTTCCTATTTGTTTCTGACAGTTAAACAGGACAGAGAGAATCTGGAGCAAGTTATTTTGAATATGAAACTTAATTTGTGTGTGATTTTACATGATGGTGAAAATTAAATAAGAGGTCCTATGCTTTGGGCAAATGGTTCTGGATAAGAAAATGAATGCATGATGGGAAAGCCTGTTTTATATAATTTACATATGTTCACCCATCATTTTCACATATATGTATGAAAGCTTGGGATAATTTATTCAATCAACAATATTATCTAGAAGTACATTAATTGCATGAAATCTCTAAGGCATGACATTCTATTAGAATTGTCTTTTTGCAACTAGATTTTTCTCTGAATTTGAAGGTTTATTGCTTTCTTGACCTTGTGAAAATATTTGGTGAATGTTTGGCCAAGGCAAATTCATTAAAGTAACGTTAAACTTTATTGACTTTAAAAGAGAATTAGTCTCTCTCCAACCCAGGAAGAAAGTGTGTTGTGTACTTAACATTGCACCTGTGTTCTAAAATTTGGCTCATAAATATGCTTTGAAGTCAAAAGAAGCACTTAATGAGAGTGGGTAAATAATACATCTGCAAGCAAGATGTTTCTTTGTGGGTAAAAATAAGAGTGTGCTCCTGGTTTGGAATCCAAGAACTATGGAGTAGTATGGTAACCGTGCTGTTATTTTGGTGAAAATATTTTAATATGGAAAGTTACATTGGGTTTGAATACTTGAGTTTAAAAGGACAATTAAAGGTACGATTGGCTTTTTGAGCTTTCTTAGGCAGTTCAGAAGAAACTTTCAGCTGTGTGTGCATGTTAATGAAAATATGTCTCAACGTGACCCAAGTTTTTGCAGAGTCTCCTAATGCCAGCACACCAAGATTCTAAACTGCATCATTCAGATGTTGTTGTAAGCTATAGGTGTTTTTATCACAGAGGAAAATAGGGAGGAAAAAGAGCTCTTAAAAACAGTCTTCATACTCTCTAGGGAACACTCCTTGCTTCAAGAAGGGATTGCTGGCAAAGTGCTGAGTAACATGTGAAAAAGTGGCTGAATGTAGTCTCTTTGTAATTAGCATTTCTTGTCAAAAAGATTTTCTTTAGGAATGCAAATTATTTGAAGTGAGTTAGTTTAACTTCGTTTTTGAGACCGTTAATGGAATTTCTTAGTGAGATACTGCAATGAGAAACAGGAAGAGGTTTCAGAAGTTTTTTTAGTACCTATCAAACAATAGAGGTAGAAAGGAGATCTAAATATGGCCTTCTAGAGCGTTCCACCAAATTCTGAAAAAAAACCTTTACTGATGTCTACATTGTGTTCTTTATGAATGCCTCCCTTAAAAGTTTTCCTGTGTAAGCTCTGGACACTTTAACTTTTATAATGCTCTTTTACTTCTTTCCTAAGCATTTTTACAATGGATAATTACTGGTCTGGTGCTGTGCTGTTCTGAATTCAGAGCTTTATTTTAATTAAAACCTCCTAGAAATCAGGCTGACATTTTGTTCACTATCCCATTACCTATTTACATGCCTAGCCAGGCAAGAAATGTATTTGTGCCACTTCTGCAATGACTTACCCATCTTTCAATGAGTTTATTCATAGTAATGTAAATAGAATGGGCAAAATGAGAATATGTTTTCAGAACCCATGGAATACAGGCCAGTGTTTTGTGTCCCACCCCAAATATTGTGTAAGATCAGATGCGTATCAGGTTTTACAGAAATACAGATTCTGACCCACCAAAAATTCAAGGGAACCTCTTGAATCTGTTGGGATGCTGTGCCAAAAATAGACGTGTTTGTAGCAGCCGTCGAGTTGAACGAGCTGGAGAGCCTGTTGGGAACAGCAACAGTCAGAGAGACAAGAGTCGGAGCAGCTGAGACAGACGGCCAGAAAAGTCTGAGAGTCCCGGGGTGTGTGAAGAGGCAAAAGCATTGGATGCATTACAAAGGGCAGATTATGAGACATCACTGAATAGAAATCAATGCAGTTAAAATTATTAGGAGCAATTGCAGCGTAAAGTGCTGTTTAGCATGAACCAGCTGCTGCTGCTTCTATCGCATGACATGACACATTTTGGGGCTGTCAAATTTCCTCTCAGTCATGTATTCCCATTGGCGCCTCCATTCTGCTGAACTGCTTTGGGATTTATCTTTTCATCACTTGTCTGAGATCCCACCCTTTGATTTCTCTGGTTTGTATCTTTTGCTGTAGCTCCTTCTTTTGTTTCATTCTTTATAGGAGTCAACTTTACAGATATTATTCGTCTTATCACCAACCGTGAGTGATTTAGGGGTATATAATTAGTTTTAAGCAGTGAGTTAGGCCTGAAAAAAAGCCTGTTTGTTTTGTAATAGGTGGTTAGTCAATCAGTTACAATTTAGAGGCTTTACACATAGAAAAATTTGTGGTGGATACAGCATTAGAAGAAATCGGAAATAGAACAGGTGGACAATGAAGGAGATGCAAATTAAATAAGGTTTGAGGGATCTTGGGGTCTAACTGTACATATCAAGAGAGAAATCCATTAAGTTTATTTTATACTTTTCATACTGTATTGTCTAATTTTATTTAGTTAGTTGTTTCAGCTTTGCTTTTTCAAAGAAGTTTTTTTCCTTGGTTTGTAGTGTGGAATATTAAAAAGAATTATTTTTACTAAAACATTATCCCAAAATATTAATCTCTTGTTATGATGCAGTTTCATAAAGGACATATGAAAAGCTTCTTCTGCACAAGAACTTGTTCTGTTTAAATAACAATATCAAGTGATATTCCATTTTGATATTTATCAATGAATGGAAGTCATTAGAAACAAACTCCTCTCTTAGAAATTTGCTTAACCTCTGTACCTCTAATTTCTCCAGGGAAAAATAGCTACTACCCAACTTTTTGTACCTTACACTTACTGTACATTGACCTGAATAATGCATTATAGCAGATGATAGATTTGTTATGGAGCTTTGTTTGCATTACATTTGAAGCTATTCAAGTGTAAAATCAGTTTAAGAAAGAGTGAAGTTGATTTCTTTACATGATTTAGTTGGCTTTTTGTTTTCTAACAACAAGGTCTGTATCACAATAAACATACTAGTTTCTATTTCTGGAGAGAGAAATGGGTTAGCCACCAAATGAAAATGGACAGCTTTGAATTCTTAAAAAAAATCTAAACAAAAGACCCCACACCAAAAAAAACCAACACAAAACCTAATGACAATGCCTTGACTTGAATCAAATTGTCAAAGCTGTTCTCCAAGAAATGGAATCATAGAAAGAGAAACATATTTTGGAAGGCACTGAAGTAAAAAAAAAAAAAAAAAGAAAGCTGTAACAAAACCAGCCCATGTCTGTGCACACATTGGTGATCATTTTCAAATATTCTGAAAATGGTGTTATTTTTGTAAAGGTCCACTTTATGAGATCCATACCTAAAAAGGCAAAATAAATACTTCTACAAAGTCTAAATCAGAAAAGAAATTGAACTACATGGTCATGCAACAGTAAAACACGGCTTAAATGGCATAGGTTTAAGTAGACAGTTCTGCTTACTAACACTGAGTTTTCCTGCCTTCACCTCAAGAACTTTATTACAAGTAGTCTTGCTTGTGTCTGCGAGGGCACAAAAAGGCAGGTGGGTAAAAATCCAAGTCTAACGAAGTACTGATACTCTAGGATTGGCTAAAATGCGTAATAAGAAAAGGTATCAATAAATTCATTAAGTGTTGCACGGGCATTATCAAGCTCCTATGTCAAGCATTGATTTAAAGGGTCAAAGATGAAAGTGACTTGCTTCTCTTTGTGGTTCTCTCCAGATGTGCGATGGAGCAGCTTCTCAGAGATGCTGCTTCAGTCTTCTCTTTTCTTTCTGGTGAAAAGAGGGCTGACAAAGCTGGAGCATCTGCAGCAGGAACAGTATTAGGGTTTTGGTTTCCACAAATTTCCATCTGAGAGGAAAAGCAGCTGCAGAACTCAGTAAGAAAAGACTTTGGGATGAGGGTTGTTGCCTTCTCTGCCTCGGTAGTATCTGATACGAGACATGGAGGATGAAGAGTTTAGAGCATCAGGGTGCACACAGCCTTTTCTGACCTTCTTTCACCAGCACATGTGATATGTTGTCCCATTCAAACCCCATTTCAAAATCAAGGGCTTGTAGCTTCACTTTACAGTACTTGTCTGGGGCAATATGAAAAATTGCTACAATAAATTTATCATAGTCTTTTAATTTATTTTTTTTTAAAGTATGCCAATATTCTACTGAAGATTACATCTCTACTGAATTTGTCCTGTC
Organism: Grallaria varia; assembly: GCA_013396735.1. NCBI lineage: Eukaryota > Metazoa > Chordata > Aves > Passeriformes > Formicariidae > Grallaria > Grallaria varia. The sequence continues at coordinate 1,663,131 of VWZG01008543.1, forward strand.
AGTACTTCAAATAATAAGGACAGTTGCAGATGTGAGGTTTTGGGAAATTTTTTTTTCAAAACCGTTAAATTGTCAACCTGTTAATATTTTTTAATGGATTATTAAAGTTCAGCCTGTTTATAGTTTATCATTATGATATAATCCGTACCACTCAGGTTTGCATATATATGATTTGCTAAATTAATGTCTAATCTCAGAGTCAAAATAATTTAACAAGATCAGACTGATTTTTTTTTTTTTTTTTCAAAGGTACATTAAAGGAAAAGGAAATCTTAAGTAATCCTTATTGGTTTAAGGCAAAAACCCCCAACCTTTTATGTGTAAAAAAATGCCCATCACAGTAAAGAATATGCAGAAGTGTAGACTGGTCTACTGGAATCACAACCCAAAGAGAAAGTAGAAGTAGTACATTGGTACTTGTAACTGAAGGGTCTTGACAAATTCTGGTGTGTAACTTTGAACTATTCCATCATATTCTTCACTCTGTGCAAAGACGTTCATACTTGAATCCAAGTCTTGATAAAAGCCATTTCCTTCCAATTTGTATAATTTTATTAAAACAGAATTGAAATACATTTTTTGCATAACGTAAAGGTTAATCAGAGAATTCTTTGCCCCAGAATGTCATGTGTGTCAGAGTGCATTTAAAAAATGATGAAACTGAGTAATGGAATAAAATACTTTTTTAAAAATTTCAGCAAGTAGTGAAGATACTTTTTTTGCTCAGAAATATCCCTGTCTCGGCTAGTTGAGGTGAGAGGCTACCAATCTAGAAAATATCATTCCTTCCTGTTTTAATTCTCACTTAAATAATCTTTATTGGTTAAATCATCATTATTAATAATTTCCAGAATCAGTATCCTGTACTAAATGGACCTTTAATCTGCCCAAGTTGAGCACAGATGTCCTCTCTTGGTAGCTCTGTCTATATATCTCAGGTTGGAATATGGCAAAGATTTGCTAATACAGCCACGTTAAGACAAGATGCTTCACATTCCCTGGATGTTTTATTAAAGAAGGTGTATGTCCTTATTTAAGCTCTATGGGTGCTAAATAACATTTTCCATTTTCAGCTAGAAAATAAGAGCCAGAGTGATTAAAGGGGTTCGTGCTGCTTTTCATCTCCTAAGTTGTCCATCTGAAAGCTCCTACTTGAGCCACATGCTCGGTGTGCCTTGTGCTGTTATTAGCAAAGCTAAGACTATGACAGGCCTTGTAGAATGATGGTAATGTGCTTCTATGTGTTTTCTCAGCTTATCCCAACAGTGACTTTTGCATCTGTGTATTTCACATGTATTTCCTATGTATTATGCTATTGTTTGATTTCTAAGTGAATTGTCATAATTCTATGTCAGCCCTTGGACAGGAGCAAAAAATCAAGACCTTATCAAGTAGGAGAAAAATCTTATTATAAGGCCCTGGAACACTGACATTTTGATGATGATAACACCTTGGGAAAGTGTATGTGAAGCCTGGTAGTAAGGATTAGCCTTAGCTAGTAAGGGCCAGCCTCCTAGAAAGCCTCACTAGTTACTTGTTTAAAAGGACAACCCAGAAATCTTGAAATATTTGTTTTGCCTTAATTTAAAAAAAAAACAAAACAATTGAACTGTAATGGTGCATGTGAGCCGAGATTTGGGGATTTTCATATATAATGAAAGCTAGTAAGACATATTTAAAAATACAGTAATTGGGAGAACTTCCTAAGTGCTTCTTTTATTCTTACTTATTCAATTGGGGAAGAAAATGACAGGTGGGATTTAACAATCACTCCATTTAGGTACAGTGGGTACATGACATTTCAAGTGACTTATCTGTGATAGATCCTCCTACAAAATACATATATATTGGGCATATATATATTGCTGTTCATTAACTAGCCCAGTAACAAATGCAGACTTTTGCAGAGAAAGAGGTATTTTTGTGGCATTTTTAGAAAATGAATGGAATCTTTTTCTAAAATACTCTCATTTATGACTGCTAGAAAATTATATGCATGAGTCATGAAGTTATGATCTACTAGTCGATTGGAAAAGTTTGATTATTTGATAACTTTATCAAATACTATTAAAATCTTAGAGAACAAAGGCATTAGATAAGGAGAAAAACAGTGATATTAAAGGGGATTTAGGCCATAGGGACTGGATTTATACGAGAGAGATTTCCCTTGCTGTAGTCATAGATATGACACCGCTTGTATTCACAGTGCTCAAGGCCAGCCCTGTGACAGGCAGGCTTTGCCTCCACTTCTTAAGCCGAGTTCACTCAGCTCCTGCTCCCCAGTCCTTTGCAGCTAACTAGGGGTGCTTTGGCATGGGATAGCATGCACACAACATCAGACATCCTCCTCCTCCCAGTCTGTATTATCAGGCCCTATAACAGAAGTTGGTACCCTTCCCAAACCTGTTTCATTTGGGGTCCCGTGTCTGCGTGTCACTCTCTCCTGCCTCTCTACTTTGGTGTTTTGCTGCTGTTTTTCAAGTGGACAGGGTATCATCTTGACCACATCACTGGGTGTGGTGCTTCCTCCTTGGCTCTGGAGACCTTACGAAATGTGAGGAAATTCTGCTTACAAGCCCCTGGGCCAGGAACATTTTGAAGGTAGCCCCTGGAGGGCTTTTATGTGTAGGGGATCACATTTAAAGCTCCGTGCCAGGATCAGCATCCCAATCAAGATTGAGCATATCCTTCTCTTAGGCACTAATGCCAGCTGGAAAAAGGGTCACTGCTGAACCTCTGATGCTTGTCAGCCACAGCTTTTACTGGCTACTGTGAAAAGCTCCATCACACTGCTGGCTCACGAGTAGACTTCAGTGGCATCTTCTCCTGGTGCCTTTCACGGCTTTGGAGAACTGTGGTCATCAATGGGATTGACATTGCCGTGCGGCATCCCCTGTAGAGAGCTGAGATATCCTAGGTATAAGTTCTCTCCCTTTATATCAAGCAAGAAGTCAGAGACTAGCAGCCATGGATGGAATAACTGGCTGCCATGGCTCTGTCTTTGATGGGTGCTTCAAAATCCAATTTTTTTATCATTCCCACGAATCAGAGATTCTTCTGTGACTGTGTATCGACCTGATAAACTCTGAGAGGAAAAACCCATACAGTGGGACAGCCACAGAGGTGTACCTGAACCTCAATTAGTTTTTTTACAGGACTGGTGGGACAGAATGATGGGACAGGTGCCAAAAAGTGATACCCTGGTCATCCTGTAGTGGATGATGTAACATCCAGGGGAAAAGCAGGGAGAGAGTGAAGGAAATGTGTGGCAGATGACAGGGTTGTGTTTGCTTCTTTGCCAGACTGGTGCTCTGTAAAACCAGCAGGCACTGTCTCAGACAGCTGTATTCTGTATTCCTTTATTTCAAAATTCAGGGAATGCCTTTCATTTTTATTTTTTTTCTTTATCTGAGGAGCAGAGTGTCACTGTGAAAGCAGTGCTTGTTCTCTGACCTGTTCAGAGGCGGTGCCTGGCAGCGTATGTTTTTGCGCTGCTTGTCGACGTTCGTCTGTCCTTGATGTTCGTAAATGTGTATGGCTGTGATGTACCAGCATCACCTTCTGTCCTTGGCCAGCAGAAACCTGAGCCGTGATGCAGCTTTTTGTCATGCAGACCCGTTCTCTGGATGTGGAGTCAGGTAAGGCGGTGATGGGGGGCTGCCAGGGACAGCAGCCACTGTTCCCTTGTGTAGCCTGTGCCCTGCTTGTTTTAGCCTGGTCCCAGAGGTCCCGCTGGGGCTGTGTGTGTCAGGTTGCACTTGACCTCTGGCAGGCAGTTGGCATTAACAGGTTTATCTTCAGGGAGTTCTGATGTTTGAGCTGATGTGGCTGGCAGCATGTTCCTTCCCTGCACCATCAGCCGGTCCAGCCACTTGCTGTGAAGCAGAGGTTTGATCCTACCAAAGGAGAGGCTCCTGAGGTCTTTGCTTTCCCCACCCCACTTTCCAGGTCTCTTCTGTGATGGTGTGGTGTGGTTGGCTTCCTTTTTGGTGAATCAGATGGCCTGAAGTAATGACTGCTGCTTGCAGTGTTAGTGTGGGTTTGTAGCACAGTACAAAGAGCACAAGGTCCGTCACCCAGGGAGCAGTTCGGGTGTGTGTGACCACTGTGAATTTTGGAGGGCTGTCCCAGAGTGTAAGGGTCCTAGAAATATTGCCAGCATGGAATAAAAGATGAGGTAACCTTGATCTTGGGGGTGTGTCTCTTCAGGAGAAGTTTTTTCCTGAAGGCTTTCTTCCAACAACAACCCAGGAGCAAAGTAGTGTGCATGAGAGAATCCAGGAGCAAAGTAGTGTGCATGAGAGAATATAGGAACAAACTAGTGTGCATGAGAGAATCCAGGAGCAAAGCAGTGTGCATGAGAGAATATAGGAACAAACTAGTGTGTATGAGAGAATCCAGGAGCAAAGCAGTGTGCATGAGAGCAGCAGCAAAGTGGGACCAGAGACTAAAATGAGACATTAGCCAAATTGACAGTGTAGACATGGCTATAATTTAGAGAATTTTGAAACCAATATTTTATATCTTCTGTGAAAAGCACTCTTTGTAATCTTGTGCCTTCTCACGCAGTGCATTTTGCATAACAATAATAGAGATAATTATGATAATTACAATAAAAATTAATAATACTTGCCCTTTTTTTCAGTAGATTTTAAAGTGCTTTTCAACATTGACTAATTAAGTCTAACAATATCTTGTGAGGTGGGTAGCAGGTGTTTGCTCATCTCTCTGGATCCTGTCACCCACCATAGTAGTACAGCTGCTTCTACTTAAGTCTCATTGACTTCTAAATTATCATCATGGTTTTCAGCAGAGAATTTTCCCGCAGTCTCTGCACAGTGTGTCAAAAAGTGGAAGCCCTTTCTTACATGGCTTCTATTTTGAGCACACTGGAGATTTGCATGGAGAGGATTCGTGGCTAGACCTCCTCTCCAGCATGATGGGAATGTGAGGTTGTGCAGCCACGTGAACCCAGACCATGGTTGCCAAGCAAAAACGTGCAGAGTATCTTGGAAGGGAGGCATGAAAAGACCCCCAAAACTGTGCAGGAAAATAACTTCCAGATAATGTTTGGTCATGTGAAAAAGTATATTCAGACTTGACTCCTAGGAAGAAAAAAAAAAATTCAGGTTCTGATGGTACTCATTATATACAGCAAAGAAAAAAATAAGGTATCTTATAAAAAAACCCCTTAAATCTTTTTTCTTTATATAAAAAAACCCCTTAAACTTTTTCCCCCTCTCTTCTCTCCTAAATGTATTTGTGCACACATGGTGCATTTATTTTATTTTCAGATGTTAGCTGAGAGATTATTCAGATTGAGGCAAACTAATCTGAGATACAACCTGTTCCTTCTAATATTCATGGAATAATCTGAACTCTTTGCAGCGAAATAAAGGGTTTTGAAAGGGATATGAAATGACAGATGCTTGAATAAATTTTTAAAGGGTAAAGTGGAGGATGTAGGGTAAATTTTCTGAAGAGTGTACAGAAGAAAACCCAAATCCTGTTATTAGTTTACAAGATATGTGGGTGTTAAGTAATAACAGGATTCCTACACAGAAATTTCTAATATACTGCTACACAAACTTACAGCCGTGCATTCAATGAGATAAGACACGGAAAACTAGAATCGGTTTTCGGCTCTTACACATTATCCAAATTCTTCTTCATTTGCTGAAGTAGCCCAGCATGTTTGTTAAGAATAGCACCACGTAAAGAGCCTGGTTCTAACTCCGGCCCTTAGGCAATTCGTGATGACAAATGATGCACCATGAACTTGGAAGGTGGGCAGCACGTTGGGCCCGTATCGTGCCCCATCAGGGCACTTGTGCATCTATGAAGTCAGAAAGCACTGAAATGAGATAGTATGGAAAAGAATGCTGGCATGAACTGGGGAATTCGAGCATTTATGTCAGATTGCTTCTGAACTGAATGTTTACATGGTCACGGGGAATTTTGTTCCTCTTTAGTCCTGCGAGTCGTAGGAAGAGCAAAATACAAATCCTCCCATGCAGAAGACCAAAGGAATGAAGGTGCTGCTGGAACATCTGACTAATGGTGAGTCACCGTGTTTCCAGAGATAATAGCAGACCAGACAGATAGCTTGCATCTAAAATAGAGAAAAAGTATTGTATGATAACTAATATAAAGATGTAACTAATTAAAAGTGAAAAAAAATGTGTCTCTGATTAGCATTAACAAAATTATAAGTATTAAGGACTAATAAATGTGATGTAGATGAATTCCAGATCATTATCATTTTTTAAAAAAATCTTTATAGGTTGTATATCTTTACCAAAAACTGATAAGGCTGAGTCCCAATGAATCTAGATCTTGACTCATATTTAAAAATACAGTTTTCAAGTATCTTTACTGGATTTTAAACATATCATAAATTATTTAGCCTACTTAAAGCAATATTAAGTTTAAAATAAAATATAACTAAAATTTTGTATCTTCTTGCAATATGTACTTACTGTTAAAGCCTAATAGAATGCCATAGTAAAGTTGAAATTCAGCCTGTTTTAGTAATCTTCTAATATCTACTGGAAGAAAAAGTGGCCAGTGTTTTTCTGCTGATTCCAGAATAAACTAGTGATTCTACAGCTACATAGCTGTAATAATACTGTTTATTACTTTGTAAGATGTCCACAGCAAAGAGCATCTGAAAACCTTCCTTCCTTCAGTGTGGCCCTGGTGGGGTATTTTGGTGGTCCACTCTCAGGAATGGTGAGCACAGGGAAACAGTATTTTAATTTGAAAAAAGGGAGTTTCTGAACTTACCTTAATTAATCTTGCTAAAATTCACTGTGACTTTTGGCAGAACAGCCAGGTTACGAGAGAAGGGCTGCAGTGGTGTATTTTTCTACTCCTTGAACTAGAACAGTTCAATTTTAACTCAAGGTATGTAATTCAAGTAAAAAAGAATTGTGTTTATGCTCGTTCAAATAAATAATATAGTAGCATGAGACCTTTCTGATAGTCTCAGTAAAAGCAACTAATTTGAGATCCTTTAGTTTTTGAAGTTTTTCCACCTTCTTTAGGTTGTTGCTTGCAGAGCATTGGGAGGCTTCTTTCCAGACATACTTTATTTTTGAGTCAATATGACACGTCTAAGATTTTTCCCTTGTAGATGACACACTTCCCTGTACAAGAAATGGCCTGGGCACTGATACATGAACACAGCCCCAATCGGAACAACTCTTAAAGCATTTGCTTAATGTTCTGTATAAGAGTGGATTCAAGCATATGCTTATGAGAATTCAGGCTCTGTACCTGGCTTAGTACCTGAAAGAATAAAACTCCATGTGTCATTAACCTTCCCATCCTGCTCCCATAAAAAGAGAGATCTAGCTGATCAATTTAAATTGTGGTGACTGGCAAAAGATATGGGATTAGAAATGAAGCCAACGGCAAGTTTAATGGTCGAAACTCAATGTAAATCATGCAGGATTTTAGCAGAGTTATGATACACGCTGTCAGGGGAGACTGCTGCAATCACACTTTTAATGGAGGACTGATATATAGTTCTTTAGTTAGTTGTTAGGTCCCTTTTAATAAAAGAAGTAATAGTCGCGTTCTCTAATTCTTTAAAAAAATGTTAGAATGCAGAAAGAGGAATATTGATTTAGAAGATGGAAATTTTAACAACTTCAGTTATTTTGTGAAAATTATACGGTTTGCCTGAAATAACCACATAGAGCTAGATTAGACCCGTTTGAGCAAGCTGCTCTAGAATATGATTTCAGATGTAATATCGAGCTAGGGAGATGGTAGTTCCAGTTTTAATCTCTTTTACTTGCATTAGTCTGTCCAAATCAAATGAAGATAAATTTAAACTAGGAAATGTAACTCAACAGTTGCACTTTTTACTTTAAGCTGACATAATATTTATTTTCAGTGAGACTTATTAAAAATGTTCAAATGTGACACAATTTTATCAGAATTCATTAAGTCCACAATGATCATTTGCTAACTATATTGAAAGAAAATTAGTCAATGCCTTCATATATATATATGTGTGTGTGTGTCTGTGCGCGTGTGTACATACATACATATATTTATATATTTATATACACCCATATACTGGTGTGGGTTTTTTTCCTTTTCCTTATTTTATGGAGAAACTTTATGAAAGGGAAAATCTTTTTAAAAACGCTATTTCCTCATTTCCCATTAGAAATAATATATACAGTGTACACAGTGTTCTACCTTATACAGCATTTTGAACGTTTATTTACTTCATTCCTTAGTCTGTTTCTTTTCTCTGTTCCGATGTCCATGTATCTATGAAATCATTCCTTTCTCTACGTTTGCCTGATAGAAAAGCCCTCTCCATTTCAGCCACATTTTATACTTTTCCTCAAATGTTTTTCCATGTGTTTTAATTGCCCCTGACGATGACTATGGCTATGGTAGCTGAGGGCAGGAGCTGTTTTGCAGCATTCACAGTCAGAGGGGAGCTTATCAAAGGAGATGCTCCCAGTACACACCTAACATTGCTTAAACAAGGAAGAATTGTGAGAGCAATAGGTGCTGTTTCCACGGTATCCTGTAACATAACCAAGTAAACAGCCATGTATCTAATCCTTTCCTGTCACCCTGAGAGAAGTCAGGGAGCTCAGAGAATCTTAGCTTTTGTTTTCATCTCCTTTCATACCCCGTGTACATATAAGACTACCCATATCTGCTTTCTGGTTTATCATGAACTTCCAAATTGTCACACTTCAGCAACTTGGTTTATTTATTTTCATTTTAGAAATCTCTGTTTCTAGAAAATAAAAAGAAACCAAACCAATAAAACTCCCTTATTAGAAATTCACCTATTGGATCCATGTTCTTTGTCTTCTACGCCACTGTTTCTTTGAAACTGGACTTTTGCTTATCTTACTCTGATAGGGAAAGCACTTAGCCAAAGGAAGAATTTTAATAATAATAATTAACCAGACAGCACTGCTTTCTTGGTGTTAATGACAGTATTCCCTGATACAGAATTGTTCAGTCCTTTTATTCTTTCTGTTTTGAATTCATAAAAAGGAAGGCTATATAGATTTATTAGATGATTTAATGTGGCAGTCTGTATGATAAAGCCATCTGTTTTTATGTAATTATCACAATATTAGGTTCAATAACTTGTACACAGCACACCCAGGTTTTCTAGAAGGACTTTTAGACTTGACTAGAAATCGTCATGACAGTGAAAATTCATAATTTTGCACAGCAGTTTGTTCTGATGCGTAACTATTTCAACATCAATTACATGTGTCTTATCTCTTATTTAAATGTGCCTAAGCTTGGTATCAACCAAAGCTTCCTGACATGACTTTCTACTAGAATAAAAAGTTCATGGTTATCTATAATTTTTCCTCAGAAAATATTTATGACTGGTCACAAGTCTTTCAATCTTATCATCCCTGTTCTCTTTCACAAAAATATTTGAGACTGAGTTTTTTCATGTATTTAAGACTTTTTTTTTTCTTTTTTTCAGTTGTCATTTGTGTGACACACACTTTGTTTTCAATGTCTGTTATAAAACCTGGACGGGGCAACTGAACGTAGTATTTTATTCGATATTATGAAGATGAAATTCTACCCATCATTCAACTGTTTATGCATTTCAAGAATATATTATATTTTGATTTTTGCCAACCATTTTTGTTGTTGTAATTTTTCAAGTTATAAAATTGTGTTAAACTTTCTTGACTAGGTTCACCATTCAAACTAATTCACAGTCCAAAATAAGTGCTGGTAGGTACAACGTATCTGCCATAGAATGCAATAGTCCGTAAGACTTTAGAAATGTATAATCTTCTTTCACACATATCTCATATGAACGCTATGGAAAATCATTTCTCCTAGCAGTTATTATAAAAAGATAACTGAGGATTAACTCCATCTCTTCTCTCGCTCTTTCTTTAATTCTATTCTCAGATGTGTCTGTGTTTTTAGACAATGTCATGGGAGTGGAAATGCATTTTACATTTCAGTGGTTATACTAAAATTAGATCTAATCCCTACTGCTGTTCCCATTTACTGCATGTAATGAACTTCCATGCGATTGCATGTGTTAAAAACTACAGCAATAGATCCAAAAAGAATCAGGGCATCTGCTCTGGAATCAGCCACAGATGGGTATGTATGAACCTTGACTGGGTTTTGTGCAACGCTGAAGAGGAAAAGTGTGTTGTATCCAGACTTGTATTTCAGCCTTGTTATGACAGATAACAGCTCAACTACCAGCGAGGCAAGTCTCTTTTGAGAAACATCCTTTATGCTACATGGAACATGAAAATCAACAAGCTTTGTACCAGTGTTTGACAATACACTGAAAATAACATCGTGTTGCCTGGGGAGTTTCTGAAAACAAGGGCTAAATATGTCCTTAGAGTAAATTTATTACATGCTAGATCTCTGTCTTGCTGCTCTAAGTGTCTGCACAGAGCTGGTGGTTATGGCTGTGCAAATGGGAACGTCACAGGAGGAGCAGCTTCTCGTTTGTAAAGCGGTGGCGCAAGGGGGGTGTTACAGAACTTGCCCACCTGTCAGATCCAAACATCCACAGCGCAGACTTTCTGTGTATGCAGCAGTTCTCTGCCATTCCATGTGTCCAATTCGAGATGCCAATTCCTGTGTCGAGTTCCCGGAATTGCCATGCTTTCCGTTTCTAAGTGCATGGGCTCCCCTCGCCGTGTCTGTCATCTCTACGGTGGGAACTGCATCCTATAGCCCAGTGTGCTGGGATGGAGCTGATAAACAAGACTTGCACTGCGGAAGAACAGACCTTGCAGTGAACACAGTATGGAATTATGGCTTTTTATTACAGGCAAATCCAATTTTAATCTGGTTTTGATGCCAAATTGCAATCAGGGCTGAGAAAACAACGTGTGCAATTTTGCATTTCACAACTTCCACATTACATTTAATGTGCAAAATTGCAGATAATCAAAATCATGATTTCCTTTTTAAAATATATTTGCTATTCACAATGTGGAACTGACTAATATCTGTAGGGTTTTGGTTTTCTTTTGTTTGGCTGGGTGTTTCTGTTTTCTTTTAAAAGACTATTTTTATTTTAGCTCTGTCATTCAGCCATGTTGCCTGTACAGTATTTTATTTTGAATGGAATATAACACTTAGAGGTGGACTTCTCATATAAATTAGAAGAAATAAGTCTTTAATATATACTGCACTATTTCCTTTTAGTTTTCTATTGCAGGATATTTGCGCTGTATTACTTCACAAATATATGCAAATGAAGTAAGTAAAACAAAATAAACAGGAATGTGAGAAAGTATATTCAAAGAAATTCTTTGGGAAAATAGTGTCCTAAGTGAGTTCTGGTATCATCAGAGAGGGAACCTAAAGTTCTTTGGATGTAAATGTGGGACTGGACCAGTTATATAAGCTTCATTAGTCATTTGTCAGCTCAGTGAATGAAGAAAAATTCAGTTTCAGAGCAAAACAAATAATCATTTTATCAGAAAATGTCAACAGCGAAAAAGAACTTAACATAAGCTTTCTAAGCCTTCAATGGTTTTAACACAAACATTGAGCTATTCCTTGCTATCATTTAATTCCTCAATTCTTTTTTTTTAATTTTGGCTCATATTTTTTTTCATTTCTCCAATATGGGATATAACTGTTGGAGGAAATATGAGGCAAAACCCCCTGCAATCAAATGCGACAAATGAGGTCACAATGTTAATGAAACACTTAGTGCAATAGTTTTTAATTTCAGCCAGAAATAAGTGTATGTCTCTTTTTCTTCCAAGGTAACATATCAAAACAAAGGACGTGTCTAATGTGATGCCTTCAGTCTAAGCCATCCTTACACGGTTGTCATCCACAATAATTGCAGCGAGGCGGTTCTGAACCAATAGTCAGTATCAAGACTCAAATAATAGCAGAGAAAGTTTGGGCTCCTGAAGAGGCCAGTGTATCGCAGCAAACACCTAAGAACTGCTCACATTTTTAAAGAAGAGCTTTATTTTAAAAGAGCTTTTCACGTGAGTGGAAAAAATTAACAAGTGACTTGGGCACATTTGAATGAGTTTCACGTTTCGTAAAGATGATCTGTGGCCCTGAATGGAGGATACATTCTGTTCACATGCACTTGATTTAAATGAATTTAAATCTCCCCTTCCTTGCATCCTGTATAGGTACTCATTCCATTTCACAGTGAGTGTAACAGTACAAGTATGATTAAATTTGGTAGCGTTTAACACCTGTTTTGCATAAAATAAAAGGTTTTCCAGACGGAAGCGATAGAAAACCAATCTGAAAGGCAAAATGATTCATTATTGGAATTAATTTATGGGGCTGTTTGATGTCCCCAGCTAGGCTGGTGGCTAACAGCTGCCGGGAGGAGTGATTCTGCTCCTCACCTCTGGCCATGCCACTGTACCCTCCCACTGCTGTGACAGCATCAGCCTTCAGAGCCTGCCGTCAAGAGAGGAAAGCAGGAGCAAACAATTCATGGGGTTGGTTTAGCTTTTCTTTCCCCCCCCCCGCCAAGTATCTTTATGTAGATTTTTGGATGATGCACATGCTTGCAGTGGCAGCTGTTGGCTCACTTGGCTTGGTCCGGATCAGTAATTATTTATCTGACCACATCAAAGTGAATAAGGTGTGTTTGGGACACTTTATTAAAAAAAAAGGAAAAAAAGGCCATAAGAGCAATCAAAATGCTTTCCTTATGTGACCACAAATGCAGGCTGTGAAGCTCTTCTTCGACACTGTGAAAAGTCCCCTTTTGCCCCCAGCTGGGCAAGTTCCCACCACCACGTGCCACGGAGCTTGCACAGCCGAGCCCTGTCCATGCAAGAAGTGCCTTCTCAACCAACCTTCTCAAAAAGACTTTTCAAAACTTTATGCTGAAATAAAAGACTTTACCCCTATCTAAAGGAATTGGCTGCACAATGAATATTTCTAATTAGTTGCCATGCTTGGCGCTTGGGTAACTTCAGGCTATTTAGCCCTAAACGAGGCATAGAATTACTGACCAGTAAAAGGAAATTGGTTGAAATTGATTCAGGACAATTTTATAGGAATGAATCAATATTTCTATCTAAAACTGGAGATGTACCCTCAATTTACTGAAATATTATGGTTATATCAACAGAAGAGTTAATTGGTGTATTCAAAGGCATTCACCATAATTCATATGGATGAAAAACTCGAGCAAAATTCTCCAGAAAAAGCTATTATGGAAACTTAACTTCTTACCTTTCAAAGACTGTTTTAAATGTTCTGTATTGAGAAAATGTCACTGTGACATCGACAGGTGTTGAATTATGTATGTGTGAAATTGGGCCTGTATTTCTTACTTAAGTGTAATGGATCAATGGATGTTTAAGGTCTAAGAAACTGTTGAATTACATGAAATAAAGTAATAAAAAAAAGTGGATGGCGCTCTTCATTGTTGTGGATCATTTTGTTTGTTTGGTTTTGGGTTTTTTTTAACATGGCACAAGGATGATGGAAAAGGATCCAACATTTAAAATGTGATGTCATTCAATACATTTTACAAGATCTATAGCATAAGGAATAGAAAAGCTGATAAAATTTTAGATAGATGGAATTAGAAGAAATGCTCAATAGTGTTAGAAGAATCACTGACAAACATAACTGAAATGTTAACTAAAAAAAAAATAGTCGATTTGATTTTTATACATGCATGAAAAATACCCAACGGCAGCAATAATTTGGTTTCCTCCTACAGGTTCTGGTATTACAAAAACAGCCTTAGGTCACCGAGGGGGAAAAAAACAAAACAAAAAACCCACTAACAATGAACAGGTAGGCAAAAGTTCAGTAAAAATCTCTCCTTGATGTGTGGTAATGGTATAACATAAATCAAAATAAATATATGAGAACATTAGAATGTTTTAAAAACTGGCATGGAAAACAACAATTGGTGTTATAATTCTGTCATGCACTCTTGGCATATCAATGTGATGTTGTATTAATTTCCAGTTTCTCTACCTCAAAATTAAAGATGGTTTAGGGATAGATTTTTAGAAATCTGGTAACACTTCTTTGTAAGCAAAAGGTGGACAGATTTTTTCACAGGGATGATTAAAACAAGAACTGGCATAAAAAAAAAAAAGAATAACTGCAAAAAAGGTGGGTTTTTTTCTATATTGTGTTATCATTTTAATATGAAATTTAAAAAAAGAGCAATTTAACATTTGTTACTTCAAAAATATTGTTAATTTTGTCTATTATTTATTATATTTTCTAACGGCTCTTTTGCTCCAAAATATTTCCTAAAGACAATTTATTTCTCTCTGTACCTTTTTCTGACATTAGGTTTTCTATTTGTTTTTGGGTTTATTTTTGAGTCTTTAGCACCAAAATAAGCTGATTTTATGTATTTACCTTAGGAGGATTTATTTTTTATTTACCTTATGTTCATTTTCTCTTAGCCGTATTCAATAGCGATTTGGTTTTGGTTTTGAAATTTCAAGTCTTTATGCGGTGCTTTGTGAGAATATTTTGCCATCTTCTGCTCTCTTGTGACTTTTATTTGCTTGGTTTTAAATAGTTGTTGTCACTTATGCCTTTAAAGTCACATAAAACACTTCAAGCAATGATGAGCTTCATTTTAATGTTAAAAAGAACAAAATATGGTTTTGAAACTCCTTTTAGTTTTCGCACTTAGTGAATTTCTCATGTTTGTGCTTAGTTGCAATGCACGGGGATAGAATTTTATGGCGTGATCATTGCCACTGCTGTCAAACGTTTTTAACTTGTCCTACTGTACTTATAATAAATGCCTGTGCTCTGGTCTCTTTTCCTTTGTTCCTAATTCAGGTAAAATTTTTGGGAGATGGCATTTCAAGCACGGAGACAATTTAGAAGATGTGAAAAACTCTTACGTACTTTTTAAGGACTTGCCTACCACGCCAGATACATGTAAGTGTTAAGGAAACAAGCACGAGGAAGATTCTTGGTCTGAAAATTTTCTGTATTTTAATATTTTCCCTTGTGTATAAGGGATATATAAAGAGTACCATTATGCACATCTAGTTGTAGTAAACACAAGCACCAATTAATACAAGGGCACTGGAATTTTTGAAATCATTTGTTTTTGCATGCCTGATTTTAGATAAAACAAACACTTAAAATGAGCGAATCTTTTAAAGATGGAAATTAAACTTGGTTTTCCATAGGTTTATAGTAACAGTATGGATAATTCCTGGCAGCCCTTGGGAACTGGGTTGCCATATCCAAAGGCAGGACAGAAAGGGAGATCTGGGGGAGCTGCCCAAGGAACTCCACTTCTTTTGAAGGAATGTTTATGACCCAGGAGTATTCCTGTTTTGTGCTGCAGCAGAAAAAAAGGGGAACATTGAGCAGTAAGTTGCAAAGAGGTCGGGGATATGCTGTCAAATCCATTACAGGTGGGGTTTTTATTCCTAAGGATTTGCTCTTACATTACTGGCATGCATGGTCCTACAGCATTGGGAAACAGGCAGGACAAACCTTAACAATGATGTCCTTTAGTCACACCGAGGGTGACTCTCAGTGTTTTATTCACATTAGATTAATGTTTGCTGTCTTAGGGAACAATCTAATTGAAGACAAGCAAAAGAGCTGTAATGACTTCCAATAAAAGAAGGAAAAATGAGAGCAATAGGGAACACAAGGAATAAATGTTGGTTTCTTCACCTGGCTGCATGTTTTTTTATCAACACAGATATATCATCTCTAAAGGCAATAACACATTTAGTCAAGTATCAGCTTTGTAAGTAAATTAAATTTAAAGAATATGATGCTCTGAAGTCAACGTATCCCATCGTCTTACGCCTTAGACAATTTAGTGCAAGTTATTGATGGGCTAAAGAGCTTTCTTTAATGGCTGGAGAATTCTCTTCAGTTTATAATGAATAACTCAGCAAATGTATAGGTGGACTCGTGAGCCATCTTATCAAATCCATGTAACCAAATAAAGTATTTAGAAGAGTTAATTAAAAGAAGTCATTAAAGGTGTACTTTTGCAACAAGTAATTATTGAGTAGAAAATAGCTTTGAAATGTAATTAAGTTCAACCATTTCTCTCTGTTTACCAAGATTAATTTATGCCTCCTTACCAGCACAATGTAACTAAGATTTATAATTTGACACTGTATTTTAAGACCCAATTATCATCTTAAATTTCTGATCACAACAGAATTTCAATTTTCCATTGAATCTATTATGAGACTAAGCGAAATCCCATTTCTTTAGCTAGCCTTTAATAGTTTTTGTTTCACTGGTGAATGCAATAGACCTGGTGATTTTCTTACTGGTGAAAAGTAAAATATGAAACTCATTTTTTTCAGTAGAAACAGTGATAATGCTGTGTTTTTAAAGGTACTAATTCTGAACATCAATGGTATTTTGATTTTGTGAACCTTGACCTCAAGTACTGCAAATATTTCTTTTTTTTTCCCCCTAGTATTTGCAATTTGGTATTGTACAACTTTGGCATGATTCTTAATAAAATTCTTGGAAATATTTGGATGAGATTTGGAGGTTATTGGCATTGAGGCCTTGAGAGGTCCTCTTATAGTATGTGATGTTATGTGGGAAGGATACTGGTTTTGCATGAAATGGCTCTGGTTTAGTCCAGAAAACCACCAGTGCTCCTTTCTTCTCTCCAAACTCGACAAAGCAGACCAAACAAGATTAAATTAATTAATACAGAATCACATATTTAATATATACTTCCCAAGGGCCACTAAGAAATTGCCCCAGATTACTTTTGAAAGGAGAAAACGGTATAT
>VWZG01008543.1:1679908-1695623 GCA_013396735.1 Grallaria varia
AAAATAATAGTCCCAGTTTAATTTATTACCTTGTTAGGCATTTTTGCTGAGGCGACTTTTTAATATTTTTCAGAACTCAAGAAAATTTTTGTAAATTCGAAAAGTTTACCTGGTCTGAAAATAACCTTTTTGAACTTAATTTAAAAAACAAGTTATAAATGACACATTCAGGAAGCCCTTCTTTTTCTTAATAATTTTTAGGTCATTGTCTTCTGTTCCTTTTGCTTCTGCACTGAGCTACTTACACATTTCTGAATACCTAATTAACTTCATAATTAAGATAAATACTTTATACTCGAATGGCTTCCTTAAACTCATAGCCAGTTGAAATGTAGTCAGTGTCCTACACAAAGGAATATAAAATATTTTGTTGTTTGCATTGCACTGATATTAAGATATTACTACCAGTTATCTGAATTTACATACAAAATGTTTCTAAGTGTATCACTTGAGAGGTTTATGTTACCTTTAAATATTGAAGTATTTGTAATTTTTTTGCCATTAACAGCCAACATGGATTTGCAATAAACAAAATATCTCCCACAGATAAAATAATATCTTAATGTGAAATAAATGGATGCTCTACAATACCTTTATATAAGATGTTCTCTGAAATATAAGGATTAATATGGTCGTTTGAAAATACTTTTTTACTTGAAATAGAGGGGGAAAAACTCCCCGCTTTTACACTGGCACAGTCCCTGAAAATTATATTTTTCTGAATTTTTCATAGTAAAACCTACTTGAATTTCCACAAGCAATTTTATTTGAGATAGAACTACTGAATAAATATAGTAGGAAAAAAAAAAAAAGTCAGATTTTTTTATAGTTTTGCAAAAAATAATCTCAGTGCTCTCTCTCTCTCTATTTCGATAAAGAGCTCTTAGGATTACATGCTATTATTTAAAAAACTTATCATTTTTCATTTAAAGATTCCTTGTCAAACATTCATAAAAAGTAACATGATCTCCACTTTTATGTATATTTCAAAACACACAAAATGTTATATGATGTTGTAGCACAACACAGGCCAAAAAGTGTCTTATATTTCCTTCGTAAACACACTGATATAAAACAAATGCAGTTTAATACCCAAAGGGAGTTTATTTCCCTTTAATAAAATGGGAATCTCCCAGGATGAAAGAAGGACTGACACAAAAGTGACTGTAATTAGTTCAATGATTCCTGATAATGAAATAATCCCCCCATAAGTTAAGACTGTTTTTTAGCTCAGTAGATGTCTTAGATAGAAAATTGTCTGCAATCACTTCCTAACACTTGGCAAAAACACAAAAAAATCTGCAATAGCTTTATGTTAAAATAATATTAGGTCTTATTCATGTTAGTTACAAAGCTAATTTCTGGGTACACTTAGGAGGGTATAGTAAGAGAAAATAATATTTTAGATAATTATAGTTGATAAGTTGATAATAAGTCTAAGGATATTAAGATTAAATTTAATTTTAAATGTTTTACCTGCTTGGTTGTGTGTATGTAGTGTGGATTGGTCTTGCATCTGCTACACTGGATCATGCTACTGAAGAGATCATAATCCTTGTATTATTTGTCCTCTACAGTAAATTTGCATAATGCTCTCACTGCAGGAATTGAATTTTTGTTTAATTAGGTATAAGTTAAACATGTGTTATGTAGTTTCTCCAGCTGAGCCTGAAATGCACTATTCCAGTTATTATATCAGCGCTGCTTGTATTCAAACGGTTGTTGCCTCTTATGTAGCAGAAAACCTTTGAATCCAAAGGGATGGGACACAACATGACTCTTCTTCCTCCGTTTGGAGACACAGCAATCCAGTGGCCACCGGAGCAATTGGCATGTGAAGGGAGCACCACTGTCTTATGTTCCAGGACACTCACGTTAAACCAAAAATACAGTAAGCATTTAACAAAGCAATTTTGAACATAGTGCACAAAACGTCCATTTTGCATAATAGAGGGAGTAAAAATTAATGTTTCTGAACCTAAACAATGCGTACAAATGGCAAGATCACCTCCGGCATCTGAAAAGGAAAAGTAGCTTGTTCACAACATCCCAACCTAAAGCTAATTTTGTTTTCTGATTTTTTTAGTCTATACATATCTATTTTGTATGAGATCTGACATTGGCAGGCAACTATGTCCCAATGAAAATGCATTTCACTTTAGATTTTTCTAAGAGACACACTGAACTGAAGCTGCTAAGATATTTTCTTTTAGCATTTAAAGACAAAATGTAATGAAAAAAAATTGTGAAAAATAAGTACTTATCCCTGCTAATACATTTATTTTGTTACCATCCCTTCCTATACTAATTAAAGCAGTTTTAATTACCACAGTAAAATACTGTGTTAACTGAAATTTTTATAATGAATCATTTAACTGTTATGCATTTTTCTTAATGGATACGGTCTATTTGCTGAGGAGAGAGAAAAAACTCAGATCATCAGCAGAGAAATTTCTTGAATATTGAAAATATGTCTACAAGGCAAAAAGAAAATATATTCTGTCTTTATATAAATAAAAAAGACAGAAGTATATCTATTATATATAATTTATAGAGTGTATGATATACGATGTATAGTATGTCATTAATGAAGAATATATATGCCTGTAATTATCATGTATCATAACACACCTATATAATGGTTGGATATTTCAGTAAAATTCCTCAGACCAGAATCAAGGCAGTAAAACTACTATAAAACTGTTTTGAACACACAGATGGCAACACATTGTTTTATTGTTGAATTTATTGATTTTCTCGCGGTACGGTACAAATCTGCCAGCAATAAAATAGAAGATGACAATACCAAAATATATGGAGAGATATTTCACTTCATGCATTATGAAGAAATCTGTTAAACTGATACGTTAGCAATGGATGATATGCAGAAAAGTAATGACTTGTTACTTCTTACTTACTCAACCTGTGTGACTTCAGTTCAAGAAAAAAACCCCAAGTCCTTCAAGCAGCATCATTCAGGTCAGTTTTAGCAGAAGGCATTCCTGTTCTTGTGTGAAATACTTTTTGGGTTAAGTGAATAGAGAACCTCGGAATTTTATTTCCTGCATTTTAAATATTCCAACTCAAATGTTAAATTAAAAAAATTCAGTCGCAGAAACACTTTAAATTAGGATGACACTGTGCGTTTCTAATATCTGTCCCTCAAAGAACTCTTCTCGTCAGTACAAAATGTGGAGAGATTCCTGATCTGGGAGCTGCGAAACCACTGGCCCCTTCTCCAGCTGACCAAACAGAAGCTTGGACATGTTACAGGTAGGGAACGGTTCCTATTTCTCATCTCCAATGAGAGATGCAATATATGGATATCTATGACAATGACCAAGGTAGGAAACAATTTTACCACTAAGAAAAATCTGTGATGAATTGACCACTGTCAGTAGGCATAGTTTTTTAGTTTTTCTTTTTTTTTTTTTTTAATGCTTGACTCTAGAATAAGATTGCTAAAGCTTCATAGTATGCCCTATTGATAAATGCTTGATGCAGCTAGCCCTTTAGATAAAAAACAAAGTTTTGCCTGTGGAATCCACAGTTTTTTAGTCCAATAGTCAAATCTCAGTTCCTGCCTTTTCCTGTGGATGGTTAAGCTCTGACAAATGGCTGAATATTGATACGACAGTCAATTTTTATTAGACGACTTATATTTTAAAAGAGGAGGTAACAAAAAGGAAGGAGTTCAGCAGAAGAACCTAACTTTTTGTTGCAAATTCCCAAAACACACAAGCAATCTGGGATTTCTGTTTACAGGGCATGTGTATGTTGAATGCCATCACTTGCAGCAAGCGTGGGTAGAGCCCTTCCCAAATCTTCGTTTGCGAAGCCAAGCCATGATGATGATGGTGATGATGATATGTTGAATGAAGAGACTGAAAATGTTTTTCTCTGTGTTGTATTGCTTAAACACAGGCCTGGGCCTTCAAAAAGGACCTGGAGATACATTTGTCTTTCAGGAAATGTTATCGCATGGTAACAGCCATGATACAAAGATGGCACTGCACAGCTCCACTGCCATGAAACAGAAAGCAGAGGGGGATAAATGGAAACAAGAAGAACATGAATCTCCTTTATATCCTTCCTCATTCCTCCTTGCCATCCTCAACCTCTTCACTGCTGCCTGGAGGAGCCAGCACAGAGTGGTGCTTTAAACACCCCCTGCACAGCTCTGCACTTCCTTCTGCCTTCCAGCCAAGCTGTCATTTACTTTCCACCACACAGCCATTAGTTGTATTGCATGTGGGGAGACCTTCAGCTGGCCTGGGGTCTCTGTGGAATAATTGGACCATGCTAGGAACCTTCTGCACACGTCAGGGTGATATGCACGGAAGGGAAGGCTGTGACACCTAGAACGGAAATCCGGTCTATAGAGTGATGAGTCATGTTTACCGACATGCGTGGTTTGTGTGTCCAATTAGGAATTATTTATGGATAGAGAAACCAATGGTCCTTGGACATGTGTCCATACTCAGGTCTGTAAGAACCGCAGCCTCTGATACAATAAAGGTCCTGGTCCTGTTTTCGGAAGAGGACGTGTCGTTTCTTTGACCCACCTTGACCTTACGACGACAGTATTGAATCCACATTCTTAGTTGCTGCGTTTAACGCATCGATGTGTGTCTGCATTGATGTATTCCAACGTGGAAGTCAAGTGGTTTTGGGTTGTAACTTGTAAGGCAGCGCAAGCTAATACTCTTTTCCTTCTGCGCGAGATGTAAAGACAGTATCTATGAAATATCTGAGCCTGGGGAAGGAAAAGCCCGGCTGAGACAGACTGTTGTCTCACACCCGAGCGTTGGGAGAACAAACAGCGTTGCGTTTCCGGCGTGACATTCCCCCGAGGGATCAAATCCTGCTGGTTTACTCAGAGCATGTAAAACATCCCACGACAAGGGCACAGCTCTCACAAAACAGCGTGGCAGCTGTCGTGTTTCCTGAAAAACATGCCTAGAAGACGACATGATACTTGTTTCCGACCCTTTTCCTTCATCCTTAGTTCCGGGGGGGAGGTCTGGATGATTTTCCATTCTTTTCCTGAGTGTTGGCTCACTTAAATATCTTACCATAGTCTGTGCTAATCACCGGGTCACTAACAAGCTTTGCTTTCAGAGCCCTTCCTCGAAACTGTTTCACTTTCCAGAAAATAGTCTAAAGATTCAGAAATAAAATGACAGAAAAGGAAAGAAAGACTGGGTGAGAAGCACCAGGAGTGGGGTGAGGAGATCAAGTGTTGGTCTTGGGGCAGTGACTGATTTTTGGGGCAGGCTCTGAGCACATCCGCTGGCTTAGGCGTCGTGGGTGAGGGCAGCAGGAAAGCAGCATCCTGCTGGAGCTCTGCTCTGCACTACAGAGACAAAAGCACATTTATTTTCTGTTTTAGTTCTAGGGAAAATATAAAACTGAACCCATAAGGTTCATTGGACATGGTGTCTCTTTGGATACAGGCAGGATTTAGGCAGTGATCTAGACAATAGATAGGGAGATAGTAGCTGCAAATTAAATTATATGTATGAATCCCCCTAAGTCATGTTACAAGGTTAATGTCTTACTCTAAGCCCTAAATGTTTTCCTTGTGCAAAAACATCCAAGACTTGATTCACTAAAATACTTTTAATTTGTTTTAAGTGAGGAGCTTTAATGATGTAGAAAGGTACCAATAAAATACATTTTCAGTATGTCTTTAGACATGTGTGGTATGACACCATAGTTGCATTTCCATTCACAGTACACACATTGCTTTACATTTCTAGTGATTTCTCTAGTATATGAAACACATAATTTGGGACTTTGCATCAAAAACACTGAAGAATCGTGAAGTTTATGTAAGCAAAAGGTACTTATATAACCATTGTTTCAAAAGCTAGGTCTGCCTTACAACCACACTTCATATATTCTCAGTTCTCTTGTAAGTATTCTGCATAAAGAACAGTTGTCTTTTTCACATTTTTTTCCCTTTTTATAGGGAAATGTGGCTTAATGAATGCAAAGCTGCTTTTGTTAAAAAAAATACTCGTACTGATGAACTGGGAGTAGTGAAGGTTTATCATCCTCAGGATGGAATTTCTGCTTATAATGTGAGAGAAGCAGAGACAGAACTGAGCAAGTGTTTTGGGTAGTGACTTGGTCCTTGCAAGTTCAGGTGGATGTTATACCTCCCAGGCTAAGAGGTTTCTAGAACAGAACTAGCTGAATTCTTTTACTGTGGCCTGTACACCTTAGCAAGTAAATATTGATTGATCTGGACTAATTCCAAAGAATAATTATTATGCACTGTTATAAGATTTGGTAAAACAAAAGATTAAATCTTCATTCTGGTTCAAAAGTGGAACTGAATCCCAAATTCATACTTGTCAGGTGGTTTTCATAACATGTGTAAAGTTGCTATGAAAATTTTTTCCCCTCCCCTAATCTGAGATTTTAGGTTGGTACCTTTAAGCCAAAAAAAATATTTTTTTTTTTTATTTTGCAGCTTCAATGCTAGTATATTTAGGAAGGTTAAGGATTGGCTTTGCTCCCAGTGAGACAGAAAACAGACTAAAGAAAGGTTTTCCAGCTCATCATTATACCTCTCCATCCAGTCAATATTTAAGAAAAAGTGTTAGAAGTTTCTGGTATTTGTGTTACATTTGAAATGTGAAATTTTTGAGTAGGTTAATGGAATGGGAGAGCTATTGCCCTCCTGCCTATCTGCCTTTATTTTTTTGTCTTTCTTTATATACACATATTTATTTAAGATCTATTCTGCTTTCTGATGTTACAGTTCTAGCAATACTTGCTGTACTTCAATTAGGACATGACAACTAGCGAGTTAACTTTTTTAGCTCAGCATATGTGGGTATGTACAAACTCATGCATAAACATAAACCAAGCTTACCCAGTGGAAGAAAAAAAAGGCTGATACCTTTTTTAGAGCATAAGTGATAAATAGCAACCAATGAGAACTGAAGACTGCACGATCCTAATTGCTGAGAGAACAACTTATTTGTCCATGCCACCCAAGGAGGAGGAAAGCTGAGGAGTGGGCAGGTATCTGAGTAACAAAAGATAACTTTACAGTACATCAGCTCTGAGAGTTTAATGCACTGGTATTAAAGCACGAGCGTGTGGAGGCGTGTGCAGTGACAGGCAGAGAGCTGCGTCTGTTATGCAAGTGGAAGGAAGCCAGGCACAGAAGATGGGGATTATTCGGGTTTTTTTCACCATTGATTTCAAGCTCTCAGTTTACATGCGGTCTCATAAAAGCGAATTTTCAATTAAGTTAACGCCTGCTGCTTACAAAGTAACACGATACACTAAAACAATCTAAATGACCTTTCTAATTGTATTCTTTTCGAACTTGTAATGGGCGCTTTTGCCTCACTCGTCTTCATCTTGACATCCACAGCAAGGATATTCTTCCTACTTTGTCATTTTGATTGCATTAGTTGTGAGAACTTTTAAATCTCTTCCCCTTTTTAGCATATCAGATACTGTGTTTTGATTCGACTTTCAAGACTCTTTAAGAGATTTCTTCTCTTTCTATAAAAGTTCTGAGAAATCGCTTTTAGTCACTAACTGCTAAATAATATGAGTTGCCATTGCTTCCCTTCTGAGCCTCTGGACAAGTGCTCTCCTGGTATTTCTCGTGATGCCCTGCAAGTGTGGCAGACTATCTTCATGAACATCAGAAAACTCCCCAGGAGACTCCTTTGCCATGTCGGCTACAAAAGGCTCAACATATGTTTGCTATACTGTGAGTAGCCATGTAACTGTGGGATTCACTCACCTGCATTTTGGTGATGGAAGGATTTGTTGGAGACCTGTGTCACAGTCGGTTTTGGCTTTGATCAGGCATCACCTGCCCTCTTGAGCCTTTTCCCCTGTAGCTTTCACATATTGTTGTTTTATTTTGATTCCTTAGGTTGTCCATCTTCCTATCTCTTACTTACTAAAAAAAAAAAAAAAGGAAAGATTAAAAGGATTAAATCAAACCATCAGCTTGTTATACATATCTTTGCAACATGCAAAGGTCTGTTCTTGTCAGAAGCTACGAAAAGTATTCAGTACTTCAAGGTCAAATGTTGCAGAAGAAATGACAAAGACTTTTGAAGAGGTTTGAAAGAGCTGCAATTCATTAAGTTGCTCGAAGAGAAGATTGTAGAGGAGAGAATAACCTGTCTGACCACCAAATGGAAAGAGAAGCTGGCCAACCAGAGTTAGTGCAATTGGAAGATGGTAAAAATGACAAATGTCTTAAACAATAAATTGTGGTTAAATCAAAGCCCAGGATGAAAACAGCTGTTCTGAGAATGACTTGTTGGAAAATAAACTACAAGTGGATTATGGAGGAGAAAGTAGTGCCTACAACTGCAAAACCTCCAGCAGCAACTATTTCTCATTTCCTTTTCTCTGCCCCCCAATAGTGTCAGCAGCAGGAAGGACACCTTCAGGAACTTCCCATCAGCCAATGGAGAAATTATTTCATTTATTGTCTCCTATGTTTGGGATTCCATTGATAACTGACAGATCATCTCAAAGAATGAATAATACTGACATTTTCTTCATACCCCGTTTAAAACAGGCATCTTGGGTTACTGGGATCGTCTTTCAATTGTAAGATTAGTAGAGGTCATAGCAATAGTTCCAAAAGTACAGTACAGGGAGACATCAAAGGTGAAAGAAAAATGAACAAGTTTATAAGGAGCCTTTTTAAAAGGGAAAAACAGAGGCTGAAGAAAGGGTTGTGCGTTTTTACATTTTTACATGAAAATTGTTTTGTTTTCATTTTTCTTGCAATGTGAGTAATTAGACACCCATTTCAGCGCTGAAAAAAATCCCCCAAAGAATCAAACCAATGACATCTTTAGCAGTCCCAGCTTGGAATAATTTTTAAGGGATCCCAAAGATGACAATTTTCTGTATGTTTTTCCTGAAGGAATACAATTTTTTTTGGAGTAAAAGCATAAAGGTAAATTTAGAAAAAGTGCTTGAAATTCGTTCATCTTTTGAAGTTTCTTCCTTTTATTTTACTCCAGGGAAAAGAGTTTAAAAATATTGCAGCTGTAAACTTCGGTGTTTTATTAGTAAGTATATTGATTGATCTTTTAAGAAACATTACGTGACCCTATAAACCTTCCAACTTGTGTAACATTAGACCAAAAGAGCCACAAAAAATCTGCTATGAGAAAACCTCCTGAATGTCACAGGACATCATAAGAGCCTGTGCACTTGCTTTTCTCACAAATCAACAGATTTTATATATTATATACATGCCATATTTATGTATAATATAGGTATTTTTGTGTTTAATAAAAATATATGAGTGGATATCATAGCTTATAAACCATAGATAATGCATACAAAATATATAAATACATATGAATGCACGCTTTAACGTCATACAAACAACTCTAGGCTCAGATGTATAAACTCTCAAAACCCCAGTCTTTGGTTAAAAATAAGAAGGAGTGAATAAAAGGCGGTGGGGTAGGAAGGAAACTGAGACATGGCAGTTTTTATCTTTGGAGTACGAGGCTCCTTTTGTCCCCAGGTTAATTTTTCACACCTGTGTGCGATTCATTCCGAGCAGGAGATGCTTCAATTGGTAACAGACTCAGGGATGACGACTCGCAGCTGTTCCTTTAGATAGGCACTGACATAAAAAGCAGAGGCCTTGGAAAGGGGAAGGATTTGAATGTTTCTTGATTTTTGACTGGTAGGTGTTCAGAACTGTTATCTAATCATTAATTTGGGTGATAATGCCATAGTAGTACATGAATATGATGAAAAAGATCTTTTCTCCCCAATCAGAGCTAAATCTCTTTTATCTGTAGTACTTAAACAGATTTGTTTTGATGATGATTTCTGCAATTTTTTGTGAGAAGAATTAGAAATTAGATTCAGCTTTTCTATTTACTTTTTTTTTATTTCAAGTAATAAATGACCTTCTCATCTTTTTTAAATTTCACCTTTTATGTAAAATTCCCTCAAATTGATATGTTTATTTTTGTTGCTAAACACTCCTCTCACTTCCTAAAGTTTCATCACTTATAGTTGTCAAAGCCTGTCAGAAAACAGCTTATATGGAGTTTTTCCCCTCCCTTCTCTTACTTTTGGGTGTTAAAAAGTAGTTTTCTATTCATAATGAAGAAATGTGTTAAAAGTCCTGTCAACTTTCCTGACAGATGTGAAAATGTGAGTGATTTCTGGCATGGATGTATTTTACCCCACTGAAGGGATTCATTTACTCATTTATTTTCTCCTCCTTAGGGACTAAGCTGATACGAGAGACAGGAGAAGTAGAAAACCTACCAGAAATTAAGAAATGTGTAAATATATACTATCCGTCACTCAAGTGTTAAAAGAAAAGAATGCCAATAGGCTGACTGCTGACATTGCCAATCTAAAGTGAGCGTTCATGAACCTCATTGATTTTTGGCACGGTGCAGAGAGTTTGTAGTGAGGTTAACTCTTTGGTAACAGATTCAGCTGCTTTTAGGCTGTGCATGGAGAAATGTTGGATATCGTGAAGATCTTTACCACTGTGCAATTTAAAACGTTATTATGAAATATCTGGCAATATTTCAAGCCCACTTTTAAAGAAGGTCTGAAATCTCTGAGAAAGGGGTTGTTGAACCGCTCTTCAAGAAGAGGAAAAGCAAATCATCCAGAAAGTCTTTGAGAAGATATCAAGGGGTTTGCCATGCACAGGACAGACAGTAAATGAGGTATCTGCTTGAAATTCTCATGAAATATTGCAAGCCGGAATTGAATTTTCTTGCATAATTAAAATGTGCTTTTCTAATTCGTATGAACTTTGGATACAATTTTTCAGTGTTAATCTCTTTCTTCCAGGGTCCCTTTCCCTCTCCAAAATTCTCAGGTCACTTCATGAGCTGGCTGGACAACCTTGGCTAAATTTTATCTTTTGTTTTCTGGTTTCACCCATGGTGCCCATGCAACAGTCATTATGCAAGCTGGGTTTTGGTTAAAATTATCTATGTTTAGAAAGAAACAAAGCAAAGAAAGCAAAGCTTTACAATTTGGGCAATAAAAGCTGTTTCCTTACTGTGTTCATTGTGTTCTGCCACGCTAAGAAATGAACAGCTCCTTTGGACAGACAGAACATTTCCTGCAGGATTTCAAGGAATGGTTCAGCCTTTTTTATTGTTGTTGCTTTTTGTTTGGTTTTGGTGTTTGTTTCTTTTGGGGTTTTTTTTTGGGTGGCTTGTTTTGTTTTGTTTTCTGTGGTGGGTTTGACTAAAAGTTAAAATGTTTCATACCTTCTGAGCATAATTGTCATATCAGGGAGAACAGGGAGCACCAATGAGGGTGAATTCAGTGTGAATTTATGTACTTTGGCTTCCCAGAACTGTAGGGGAAAAAAATCCATTCTACTTTGTTGTCACTTGCCTCTTTTCATCCTCTACAAGTCTCTCACTGGCTCCAGTTACCTTTAGATTCGTTTTTCAGCCAGTTTAGGTTGGTAAATGAGAAAAAAGTGTAAGAATGCTCAAACCACTTGATTCCAAGGAGCACAGAGAAATGATGGCAGATTTGTTTGGGAATTGCACTTAATGACAGTTCTCTACACATTTCAGGGATTTTGCTTCAAACCGGTTGTGGTCAGGATTGTGGACTGAGAGACTATCAGCATTTGGAGCATATTTGATGTATTCCTGGAGCACACCTTCAAATTTTTTTTTGACTGAAAAGAATCCAGTTTGTTTACTCCTGGGCCTCTGCACAGAGTGACAGGAGGCACAGGACGTGGGTGATGGGGAGATATGGTTCAGAATGAGATATGGTTTGTTGTGTGCAAACTACAGTCTTCCTTTCTATTCCTTTAAAGCATAGTGTCTATTTCTCCAGTATGGAAACACTTCAGCTTCCCATTGAGCTTATGGGCGGAAAAAATGAGCAAACAGCGAATTATTTAACACATGCAAAAGGACTTGGTTTCTTTTGTGAGAAACTGCCCAACTGGTTTGAATTCTGTTATCTAAAAATCCACAGTCTGAAGCTGACACTGGCATAAGCAGTTCCAGTCCATACGGTTGACTTTGGTGAAATTAATGACGGATGAATTGGTGTGATACTGGAATGTCGAGCTGTCTTACAGACACTTGTCTGTATCTTTGTTGGATAAAATACCAGGGAAAGGCCATTTTTTGGACTTTCGTGGTCTATAGCTAATGAGCATATGCAGAGTCTGTATAATGTGGTCGGTACTGCAAGTTGCTTTAGGTAGGATTGACCAGAAAATAATAAATAATAAAACCTATCAGAAATCATAAGTTTGATTAGATCATAAATTTGATGAGAATCATAAAATCAGGTTGGAAATCAAGGTTGGAAAAGACCTTTAAGAATCATTAAGTTCAACCCTTAGCCCAGCACCACCTTGTTCAGCACTAAACCATGTGCCCAAGTGCACAGGCCATTAGAACACTGATTGTTCATACTTGGAAAGAAATTAGCCTTAGTTCTAGGCAAGGTCAGTGTACAAATTTTTCAACAGCATAAAGGACACTGTACAGCACCAGAGATGGCAATGTCAGATGAAAAAACAGAACAGATTTTGGAGATAAAACTAATCCCTCTGGCCACCTGGACTGATGTATAATTACAGGTTAGGGGGGATAGTACTGCCACAGTTGAAACTTCATGGTTCTATAAATAAAATGGATCTCATCCAGCAGTCCAGCATCATTCACAAGTGCTGAATGCATGGAAAGTTTAGGAAAAAGGTTCTAAAAAAGGAAAAAGTGCAGTGACTTACAATGACGTGCCTCCCAGCAGTGTGAATTTCTTTATACTGCAGTACAATAGGAAAGGGACTGGCTGGCTATCAAGCATGTGAGGGGTTTAGCACTTCACTGGAATACCCTGAGGTTGTATCTGCATGGGAACAAGAACTTAAAAGCAAAGATGTTTGCTAATTTATCCTGTGCCCATTTTGAAACGTTGATTAGTACAATTAATCTGCCTTTGTGTTCGGGGGCTACGGGGAATTGTTGTTTTGATGGCCAAAGGTTCAACAGTAGAAAAATGAAAGTACCAAAGGCCTTGTAGAATACATATTTGTGGGAAGTGAAAATGTTTTAATTAACAGTTAAGAGTATTGTCTTTGAAATATGTACATCTATTCATCATTTATATGAGCATATAAATGCAGATACACTCATTTGCATTTCTGGAGTATCTTCATGTGGGGAATTCAGTGCTTCACTAGAGTTTAACACTAAAACATTAATGTGAGTAGCAGCATATTATTTATGTGTTTATTTCAGCAATCCCTAGAGATATCATGTTATCAGTCAAGACACACCCTCGTTCCTTCAAAAGAGGCAAACTAGTTAAGCTCTATGTCATCCATAACACAATTTGCCCAAGTTATGTTAAATTCTTGATCCAACTCGGCACCCACGGAACAGCAGTTGAGGTACTTCACATAAAAACCATCAGGGACGAAAGCAGGAGAACTTTTGTGTCAGAAAAAGAATAATTTCATTACCTTCCTCTTCTAAAACATAATTGATCACAAACCATTTCTTCTACTAATTAAAATGGACCTTCAAGCTTGGAACCTGAATCAAAGATTTCTCATGTCTCTATGGTATTTAATGTTATTCAAAAAAGAAATCTCAGTCATAATCAGTGTCATGGTGGAGTTTTTTCTTCAAGGTATAATTTCCAGTAAGCCCAGTCAATATCACTCTGGAAAGCCCAAAATTAGGCCCTCTCCAAATCTAGTTTTAAAATGCAGAACCTTCTCTAAGCAAACTGTCATAAGCTCTTCAGCTTGACTTCTTTCCGCAGTGTTTCCAATGGATTATTTATGCATTTAATTTCTGCCTGAATGTACATTTTTCTCTTCAGATGCAAGGCAAGACAAAAAAATGCAAATGTGTTATGTTTTTATTTGTATTGTCAGGAAAGGATAACAGGCACAGGAAGGCCATCTCGGATGCTCAAGTTTTGTGTTCAAGGTTATTGTTTCTTTAGTATAAATCTGAAACTAAACAAGGGAACAGACTGTGCATTCTGAAAACAATTAATTTACATTTAAATACTCCATTTATCAAGCTATTTTTGCTTGTAAAATTTCATGGTCTGTACCAAGTATTGCAAATCTAGCTTACTGTATCTCTCAGACAATGTACGATTATTTATTGTAGAAAATACTTATCTACAATTCAAGTTTTCAAAAGCTATTGCCACTGATCCCTTCTGCGAGAAGAAAAAAAATTGGTGTTTTAATGTTGCTGCAAATCCTGTGTGTGTCCACAACACTACAGAAGAGTGAGAACAATTGGCTGCGGATAAATGTTTTCCAATTTCAAACATTAGTATATGTCAGTGATGTGAAATGTGTATTTCCTTTGATCTAATCAGAGGCTCAACACCATGACACCCGTACCTTAGTAGCTGTAGGTCTCTTGGTAGGCTGGCTGTCCTGCTTAATGAACATAGCAAAAGTTTGATTTCTAATTTTCAGTCTTTATTTTTTCTTTCATGACTTGGTAAAGGACTCGAAAAAATGTCAGTTTTGAAAAGTTAGGGCTTGGCACGTGATTTCTTGTTGACTTTTAAGGAAACTACACCTGAGAGGGTAGATGGATGTCTTCTCTGAGGTCCAGTAGTGCTGGTCTCTTCATCACTCACACGAACCTGGAGCCCCCAGTAAACTATTGAGGTGGAAGAGGTGAGGCGCTTTGAGTAGAGAGTGCTTTCTGGAATCAGACCTTTAAAAAAAAAGCAGATATTGCTTATCAGACTTTGCTTCTTTGCTCTTATCTTCATTGGCTTAAGACAAGCTGAGGAAGTGATAACACTTAAAATAGATGTGGCCTATGCTCGTATAATTTAACAGCTCTGTTTGATGAGGGAATATAAGTTTGCTCAATATATTAACACTGTGGACAGACTCAAAGGAATTAGTGACCTAAAGCCCATTTTCCCTTACAGTTGCAGGGATGTGTCTTCTCTGTGTCACCTATTGCAACTGTTAAATGGAAGAGAAGTGGATGGGTTTACAGTGGGTTTTAAACATGACAAATCTAATGACTTCAAGGAAACTAAGAATTTTTACAACCTGAGAATCTGCACTTGCAGGAGGAAATATCGAGCTGTGAGCTAACTCTTAAATCAGCCCAGTGGAGGTGGAGAGGCATCTGATGGGTTCTGTACAGAACCAATGGATCTCTCACCCTGATTTATGGCCTTTAAACTTCAGGCTTTCATTGGATTTTACTTTGTTTCTTTCTTGTCCTCTCTCTTTTCTTCTCCCTTCCTTTTATTTTGTCAAGTGTTTCATGTATCAGCATCACTCATAAATACAGTGTGAAGAATGAAGGAGAATTCCCTCCCCACACCCTGAACTTTTTCTTTGTGTGAATGTTCGGCTTTTGCTTTTCTATTTTTCCTTCTAAGTTTGTCTACCAAAGTGTTGGAAAATGGATGAAATTCCGTAAAGGCGTGCAAGAACTTCTCTTTAGAGCATTGCATGCATTCAACTTACGAGAGGCTATATTGGCAAAACCTGCCTAATGCCCTCTATCCTCATCTGTGATATTTCATTCCTAAACACATTTGCAGACTCAGTCTGAAATAACTGATGTTTCCAGAGAGTGAAACAATGTGAAGGCATAAGTTTCCAATGTGTTTTCTTAAACTAAATATCCCCCTCGTGCTCATCCTATTTTTTTTTCTTTTTTTTTTT
>VWZG01008543.1:1695682-1707858 GCA_013396735.1 Grallaria varia
TTATTTCCTCTTCAAACCATGTTTGGTTGGTTTGCAGGGGCAAAATATTCAGAAGTCAGTTTGGTTTGGTTTTTTTTTTTTTTTAACATTTCAAACAACAGTTT
The DNA here is from genome assembly GCA_013396735.1 of Grallaria varia. Taxonomy (NCBI): domain Eukaryota; kingdom Metazoa; phylum Chordata; class Aves; order Passeriformes; family Formicariidae; genus Grallaria; species Grallaria varia. Next base: position 1,695,787 of record VWZG01008543.1, read on the forward strand.
CAGGACTTATTCTGATAGTAATATAAAGTGAATATGTAAATGCGGTGATTTCAGTTTCACAGTTCCTATATTTATTGAAATTCTGGAACACATATCACAGATTAAATGTTAAAATCAGATTTTGAAATGTTATCTACCCTTGAGAGGCTTAATAAATCTAATATAACATTTTTAATCACACTTTCATTGCCCATGTTACTCTGATTTCAACTTTTAAGAAGTACTTGGAGAGGATATCAGTCACCTGTGCAGCAAAACTTGCAGGGAGTGTATGAAGAATAAGCACTAGACGTGGCTGATACGTGGTGCAGTAATAAAGAAGGTGAAATAAAGATAGTTGCAGGAACAACTTACAGCCCAGTGGCTACTGTGTTTCTTTTGGTTGCTCGGTTTAAACACTTGTGAATCAAGGTAAACACTTGACTTTTAGAGTTTTTTGGTTCATTAAAGAGATTGCATGTTGATTTTGTTAAACCTGTCGAAGAACTTGGCTAAAATATTTCTGATTCATTTGTCATATATTTTGCTCTAATTTTTAGAATATAAGTAAGAAATTAAGTACAAACTTTGGATGAGGAAATATCTAATCTACAACTAGAATAATTGCTCATACCTGACATCATTAAACATAAAGAACAATAATAATTGGTATATGAAAACATCAGGTATATGATGTGAATCATTATACGTATTTCATAACATCAATTTGCAAACATTTATTTTTTTCTTCATTAAGGAATAGATTTAGACTACTTTGCCTTAAAAATCTGTTTAGGATAATAGAAATTACTTCTCTTTTACCTCTTCAATAAAGAGTAGAATCTGAAACATGTAAAAGTTGAGACAAAGGAACAAATGCTTGCATTTTGAGTGAATTATTTTCTAGTTAGAGCTTCCCCATAGGGACTTAACATGGCAAAGTTATGCATTTTATCATAGCACATTTGATGTATGTATCCCAAATTTCATGAATACAGGAAAACCTCTCCAATTACAGATGTCCCAGTATAGCCAATCAATACTCATCAAAATGTCCTAGAGTTTTGTTGGATTCAATTCTGGACAAGGTACTGGCTTGCCAGATGTAGATATAATCCTAAAACAGTGATGAAGGTTTTATCCAAGTGTGTCAAACACACTCAAGGTCGTCTTGGACAAATAGTATTAATTTTGGGTTGGTTTCTGAGTTCATGATTTAGCTGCACGTTCAGATATGATGTGTACTATAGATGCCTCTTTACCTATTTTTTCTACTGTTTGTCTACTTAATACTTCCTAATCAGTTTCTTTTGAGGGAGAAGTATTTACATATAAAGCAGAGGGGAAAAAAATCACCACTATTCAAGCATAATACTTAATGCCCCCAGTGTCTGGCTTTGGAGTGGATACGCATTGGTAAGAATATGACACGTGTCCTCTACATGAAATTCAATCTGTCTGCCATGTCCCAATCCTAATTTTCATAGTTTCATACGTTACTGAGCTCAGCAAGTCCTTTACTTATTGAAAACTGAGTTAATAGTGGATGCCCTTTTTTTCTTATCAGTGCTCTTTTACCAGGTCTAAACTTTGATGTGGCGGTTTAATAAAGCCTGGTTGAGGGTTGGTGCTTTCCTGACACCAGCTGATGCTTTTTCTCCTGATTACTCCTTCTGACGTGCATTTGAGTGCCCCGTCCCTCTGGTGCATGGGCTGTATCAGTTTATAGGCTGCCCCCGTTCTACCTGGCTATTTAAAAATTCATCGTCATCAGCTCATCCTCTGTGAGAAATGTATTTTATTATTGCAGATCAGACTTCAAAGTGAAACAAAACGGTAAGAATCAATACTGGCACTATTAAAAAGTAATCAAGTTGTCATTCCCGAACAGTTATCAGACAGCTTGTGCACGACAGCATATTCTATGCATTATTTAGAATAGAGAATTCTATTGGCAATTTGGAATTGCCATCAGTCTTCTGTGCCATTTGTTGGGTAATGCTGTCATTTTTGAGAGCATTTACTATATAATACTCTAGACATGGTCGCAAATACAAATTTTTGGAGTCCAGTCTGTGGGTGAGGATTTTCTCCTAAAGTAATTTATTCTCAATACTTAATATGGTCATTTTTATCAAATGACTTTGTTTATTGTACCTTTTCTTTTCCTTCCCTTACTTTGTGATCCTACATTTTTGTTTATTGGGTTTCTTTTTTCAGCTATCAGATAAAGGTCAAATTGTGTAACAGATGTTCAAGGTTCTAAAGGCTCAAGTAAAGTCATGGATTGAAGATGTGATATTATAATGTCATTATTTAAATATTGGATAGTTATACGTTATAGAAAACAACAAAATTGGTGCTTCTGTTTATGTTGCACAGATCAAATGGAGCTCCCTTCATTTCCTCATAGCTGTGCTTCTAAGTTTTTCCTCCTTTCTATAATTATAAATCTAGGAGCCTCAAACACATCAGAGGGTGTTTTTTAAGTGTCTACATCATTTAAGAACTCAAACTCCATTCTGAACTTCCTAACGCATTGGTGCTATCATACACAGCTTTTACAGGAATTATAGATAACTAGGGGAGAGCTTTCTTGGATTCTGAAGGGATTTAATAAATATCTGCCTACCAGACTTGCTGAATCAGGGCTGTTTGTTTTTAAGTTCTTTTTTTCTCTCTCAACCAAAATATCACCCACGTCTATTGTACTTATCCTCTGCTCACCTTGATTATGAATAATTTAAGCGTTGAAATATCATTCTTCTTTAATTCATGGCTTTTTATTTGGAGGAAAAAACATGCAACGGAAGATGTAAACTGACAGTACAAGATGCCCTCAAGAAAAGAGAGGAGAAAAGACCAGGCTATTTCTTTATTATCACAACTTCTGTTTTATTTTGTCATCAAGGACTTCCATATTCTCTTTATCGCCTCTTACTGCATCTTGTTTACTTATTGAGGAAGAAACCTCTTTAGCTTCCTTTCAGCACAATAAGTATGTTCTACCCGCTTCTGTCTTTTCTATAACTTAATTCCATACTATTTAACTTAGTCTTGCTGCTCCCTTTATGTTTTTCTCCTCTCACTGTAACATTCATTGGTGTCTGTAATTCAAAGCTCGCTCTGGATCTTTCCTGTGTTAGTTTAGATTCTGCTCCGTAACAATTTTTCTTCCTGACCAGGGGGATATCTCACATTTTCCCAAGAGGACTCCAAGCACCATGAAATTGTAGTGGGAGTTTTCTGAAAACATTGAAATAAATTATCTAGACCGCGTCAGACACTTCCCCTATTTCATATGAGACAGGTGTGAATATTTCCAGGCGCACCCGAACTGCTGAGCCGCGGCTCCTTGTTTTTCTAAGAGAGTTTCTGAATTAATGGCTTCAGTGGTAAACATTCTTACTTACGTAAATGCTGTATGGTTTGCAGGTAGATGAGAGTCCTGAGGGAGCATTGGAAGTAATCAATTTCTTTTAAATCAGTATTCAGCAAACTTTTGTTGCCATGCTTTTATTCCTTATTTGCTCTCCACACAAGCCCTTTTCTCTCTCAGCACCAGTCCAGCTGCCAGTTTTTCATGATTACAGAGCCCTCAGCCCTCTGAACACGCTGGTTTTGCCTCATTCTCTGTTCATGGCTATGACCTTCTCTCAGATATTTTCATCTATTTCGTGTCCTTACCGCAGATATGGATGAAAATCCAGTCTGTTCCTATTAGCAGGATGGATGGAATTGTTCTTCAGTCGTACCCAAGCACTTCTATATTAGATCAAATTGCCTCTTGGTTAGCCAGAACGCCTTTCAATATTTTTTTTATCTCTTTCACAAGGATTGCAGAGAGCTCAGATACCGACAGGAGTGCTACTGAAGCTGCTAATTTTTTTCCTATAGTTGTTGCTTGTTGATACCTAGGTTAACGAATAGCACATTAATTTCTTTTGAGGTGAATTTTTGGCGTTCGATTTTAAAAATGCCAGCATGGCTTTAGATGGGAATCTATTACAGGAGCTATCTTTCAGAAGTTTGATGGCTGTTTGATTTACAAACAGGTGCTCGTCTTTAACGCATTTTGTATGCTAGTTTTTCTAAAAAAAGGTATCTTTTGAAGGCTGTTCCTCGTAGAAATGCAATGTCAACATTAAATCTACAATAAAAATATTCTTTCATTGATAATATTAAGGTTTTGTAATTGTTTGCAAGAGGTGGGGCGTTAACAGGACTGGGAATCTAAAGACAGGCGCTTTTGTCAGCTCCGATATTATAGCAAGATTACTGTAAAAATGAATGATCCATACAGGAAGCTCATTTTTAACATGAGTATTAATTTCCAAAGTCAAAGTATATCTATGATAGTAGCTTTTAAGAAGGGAAATTTGCTCCTTTGGTGTGCATGACAAGAGACACCAAAGGGCTTCAGTACGTGAGTGTTTTAAAAGATTTTGTGCAGAAAGCCCAGCAAAAAATCATTTATCAGTGTGCCTACTGTAGTTTGCCTTTCCACTCAGTGGAAAGAAGAGGGAGAAGAGAGGCATAAAACTGCTTCTAGCTTTGAGGTATGGAATTAATGGAGAGTTTATGCCTGCTCTGTTCCTATGGAGTGAGTTCCTTACAGCAGCTAAAATCAGTATATAAGAACAGACTGGCAGCTGCTGTGAATGGACCATGATCCTTGTTGATTCCGGATGTTCTTATAAGCATGTTTCAAGAGTAGTGTGTCTAAATCCAAGTTTTCTGCTTTCATAGGAACTAAAAATCCCACACCTATTTTTTTATGTGAAGTGCTGTTTTCACTGTGCTAAACTAATTCTGTCTGTTTTATGTATTTTTTTGTTCCCCTCTGTGGAGATCCCCTCAAGTTCCACTTTGCTAGAACCTGTTATAACTTATATAGTTATATATATGTTTATACAGCCCAGGAGCTCATGTCATTTCCTACAGGCTAGTTACTTCTGAAGTATTGGCAGCACATTCTTTGCCGTGGCTAGCAATTAGAAAAAGAATTATTTAAAAGTTTTACAATGTTTAATACTGATTCCTTTTACATTTCTTTTAATAATCTTTAAATATCATGAAGGTTCTCTTATTTTGGTGAAATTTGTCTGATTTTTGGGGGAGAAAGATTGCCTCTTTCGAGGCTCACTTTTTAATAATTTTTTGTAGTCGATACTTAAAGTTACATTTTCATCTACAAAGAATTCTGAATATACCAAGTGGTTACAAGGATTCTTATCCATATTTTCTTTAGTCGATGGATGCACTCCAGCTTTCTATTTTTAATAGTTCTGATAATTAAGCACACCTCCCCTAGCCTTAAAACAAATGCTAAAGCGAGCCATAGGCAGTTTGAACTGCATGATTTACTCCTGAAATGTTTAAAAGCTTTATAAACCTGGACAAATGTGCTCCTGTTCTCACACATACGAGGGTTTGTGTTGCAACATTTCTACAGGGAATATCATTCACTGTGTGCCCCAGAGCCACCAGCAGTGACTCCCTTTTGATGCTGCCCTGCAACTGCAAGGCCATAAAGCCTTGGATAATGACTAGGAAGGCAGTTTTAGCAAGACGTGCATCTCTATATTCAATTTATCAAGGTTGCATAATATGTGATTAGTTAGGATAACAGGCTTTCTTGCCTTTATTTAATGGGCTTGGTTCCTTATTTCCCAGAAGGTAAGCATTCTGAATTGGAGGTGCATCTCTAGTTTCCAATTCTCCTTGTGCTTGGAGCAGTGCTGACAGTATTTTAGTATGCATCTCACAGGTTCAGCCATGGGAAACATATGTGGTCTTGCTTTTATAGAAGTTTTGGGCTCAGGTGCAGCAAAACCAGTGGTATTTCTATATTTAGTGCCTGTCCTCTGAAATGATCCTGAATTCAGAGAATTAGAGGCTGTTTCCTACACCAACCTTGTCTTCTTGAGAATGAGCTCAGATCTTCAAACAAAGAGAAATGTTTTGCTTAAAATTAAAAACCAAATCAACAACATCAAAAACCCCATAAAAAACCAGAATCTGCTTGAAAACAGAATGAGTTTTGTTGATTTTGACAGTAAAAAGTGGACACTTCTAGAGATTTACATAGTTTTAAAATTTTTTCGACAAACTGCTTGTTGTGGAAGACATTGTTGCTATTCAGTTTTCTTGTAAGTATTACCTTACTTCTACCAGAAAATTTGGAAACAAATTCTAAATTCAACTAGAGAAGAAAGCAATGACATGATTTTGAATTGTTTTATAAATAAATAGCTAGACAATAAAAACTGAGATTAACAAAAACGGTTGTGTTTTCTTAAACACTAACTCGGCAGAGGAAGTAAATATTTATCTTTTTAATTTTACAGTAAGAGAGAAGCAGAGTTACATAGGGGAAATCACATTTGCCCTAGCACGGGATATTAAAATATGCATCCATTTATATTCTGTATTTTATCGGAAAAAATTATGCAGGTTTAACAAGTAGGCAGCCTAAGATTTATGATATCCTTTTGTTTTTTGGGGTTTTTTCCCTACTATTTTAAGGGATTGGGGGATATAAATGATATGACAGAACAGCACCCTTTTAGCATAATATTATCAGTGTATTTTTCAAATTATTTTTGTAGGGCTCTGCAGAATGGTGTATGGATCCTCATGGATTCAAGTCATGGATACGTGACTGGTATTTGGGTAAGGGATTTGTCTTTTAAGATGAAGGAAAGGAAGTCCTCAAAATTAACAGTATTTTTGTTATTGTCCTTGTAGGATTTGCCTTTAATGGCATGTATGAAAACACCCCTTAGGCTAATCCCATAGAAGTGTTAAAAAAAAAGGCATACTTGGAATAAAATTATGGTATCGTGATTTCTTTCATAGTATCCCTTTTGGGGAAGGACAGAGAGGGAAGAAAAGGGCAATCGGCCCACAGAGGAAAAAAGATAATTATTACGAAAAAGGCTGACATGTTCCTTGTTTTTGTTTTCTTTTTTATTGTAATGTACTACAGTCCAGTAATAATGTTTTTGAATAACACCAAGGACACATTTTCATCTACTTTCTACTTTTTGGTTAACTGAACTCGTGTTCAAAGGCAAATAATATCTCTTGGCTAAAAGGTTTGCTCCCAGAAGTGCTATCCCTTCACATTTATTCCAGGCCAAGTAAATCTGCCCTACAGGTTTTTTTTAATGACCACCTTTAAAACCAAAAATACCCCCCACGCCCAAAAATTGTCACCACCACTCCCTGCCCTCCCCAAACCCTATTGATATTCAATCAACCACAATATAGAAGAATTCCAATTTCAGCGTCTGCTGATATATCCTGTATCAGAAGCCTTAGGTGGGATTAGAAGACATTTGTTAGCTAAAGGTGCCAGGTTTGTCATGCACTGGGGTTTTCTAGTTTGGAGAAAAGCAGACTGAGAGTTGACCTCGTTGCTCTCTACAGACAATTATACCAGAGAATCTGTTAAACTGAAAGGCTCAACATTTTGAAATGAAACAAACCTGCATCTAAAGCTTCTTTCATTTGAAATTTCTTGCATATGAGATATTTTCTGGTCACCCTAAAATTTTCTCTCTGCTGACATGGATGAAGAAATCACCAACTGAGAACAAACAATAAGCCTTAGTTAAAAGGGTTATAGCTGTAATAAAAAACTATAAGGGGTAGTGCCAGTTTAATGCTAATGTTTACTTGGAAGAAAAGTAGTTTATTGATTGGAAATCTGGTGTAGGGTTTTTATTGTAGGTTCACTCTTGTTGTTTTCTTGAAACAGAGTTTTGCACACCAGTGGTCACTTCATCCCATAGCTCTCTCGTCAATTAATTTAAGAAAAAGAAATGTTTGAACAATGTTGAAGAACAAAAGCTATAGAGGTTTGGATGTACAGAAAATGTTATAAATATTAGATATGCAGAGATCATCTCAAGAAATGGGCAGGTTAAATTCTCCAAGTTTCTCTGTAATATCAGACTGTGGTTGAACTTGCAGAGATTTCTGAACAGTGCACGAAAAGTAACTCAGTATTCTGGCTAATATGATGACTCTTGGCTCGTTAATGAAAACATGGTGAGTGAGAATTGAAGATACGCACAAAAATGAGGATCCAGTAGCACCGTCCATGCTCACAGTGAGAATCATTGATTTCTCTGGCTTATCTGAAAGGTCCAGAAACAGGTTTTCTGGAGATAGTCTTTTTAATTACCTATAAAATCAAGCTTGCCATAATTAAAATTTGAGGAATGTCTCTGAAATTCATGATGAGGAAAAATGTAAATAAGAACTCTTAAGAAGTAAAGCCTACGTGAGAATTAAAATGGCTGAATATGCGTTTCTTTATTAATCAGAGAGGAGAGGGAGTTCTTCAGTTCTGAAGGGTGGAGAGAATTGTGCAAACGCACAGCGCTTCTGATGAAAACCAGAAGTCTGGCCAAGAAGCACGTCTTATACTGATGGTTAAAGTTAGGGAAAATGAACACCGCTGTTTTGTTACACATCTTTTTAGTGCATAACCTAAATTTTAAGTTAATCTAGGATGGGAGTCTCTGCAGATTTTTTAATTTTTCATTGTGAGGAATAGGATTTCTTTATTTTAAATATTCTATAAAAAAATTATTCTAGTGAGGAATAAGTTTATTTTTTTAAAATTGTGAAAATGAAGAACAAGCAAGACATTTCTAGACTAATTTATGATAACTTTATAACTGTACACAAATATTTTGTCTATATGACCAGAGTACATGCTATTTATACATAGAATTATATATATTTTATCAGTCATTTTTTGTTTTGCGACTGCAGATTGCAAGTCACATGAATTTTCTGTTTATTGTCTTCATTTAGTGTAATTTCATTGTTTCCCGTTTAGACTAATTCATTAGGCTAATTGCCTTTGAGTTGGAGAGCCAAATGGGCTCACTCTTCGCTCATGGCAGCAGAGGTAGTTGTCCTTACTGCAGGTGGCCCTCTGGAAACCACGGAGCTCGAGCCAGTGGCTGACAGCACTGCATAAATACAGCACGTAAAGTGAAACTCGCTGTGTTCTTATTGATTTTGCTACACGTGCCACTTATCCACGGGCTAGTCAAGCTCCACTTTGTTATGATGATGATCTGTTCAAAGCAGTTCACGCGTCAGTACTTCAAAAGTGCGACTGTCACTTGGTGGGACCCGAGGCCTCACATCTGGCAGCAAAGCTCCTGCTGGTTTTGCAAGCTCTGGTTCACGTCTTTCTAATGAAAAGCCCATCTTTGATTCAGCTTCTGAGTGTTGAAGCAAAACACAGAGTCACAGAACAGTTAAGGTTGGAAGAGACCTCTGGAGACCATCCAGGCCAACCCCCTGCTAAGGTTGGGTCACCCAGAGCAGGTGACACAGGAACACATCCAGGTGGGCTTGGAATGTCTCCAGAGAAGGAGAATCCACACCCTCCCTGGGCAGCTGTTCCAGAGCTCTGCCACTCTCCATGTAAAGAAGTTCTTTCTCGTGTTGAAGTGGAACTTCTTGTGCTTTAGTTCTGGCCATTACTCCTTGTCCTGTTGCTGGGCCCCACTGAAAACAGGCTGACACCATCCTCTTGACACCTGCCCTGGAGGTATTTATGTGTATTGGTGAGATCCCCTCTCAGTCTTCTCGTGTCTAGGCTAAACAGGTCCAGCTCACTCAGCCTCTTCTCATAAGAGAGATGCCCCAGTCCCTCAATCATCTTTGTGGCCTCTGCTGGACCATCTCCAGCAGGTCCTTGTCTTTGTTGAACCCTGGAGACCAGAGCTGAACACAATATTCCACCTGTGGCCCACTAGGGCCGAGTAGAGGGAGGGGATCCCCTCCCTGTCCCTTACTTCAGTGATGCAATAACCATTTGTGCTTGCTCTGTGTAAATTATCGAAAGATTTAATTGAAAAATACCCCAGCTGTTCAGAAATGTGTAACTATAGTACAGCTGACAGTGCATAATCCTTTAAACCATAAAATAAATACAATTGTATAGAAGGAGAATGTGTGTGTACAAATATACTTACAACGTGACAGTGCATGTAAAAACATGATTGTGTGCACCTATCTGCAATATTTTTTCTGGGCTATTACATATACATATGTGAAGTGTTGATAGATTTTTTAAAATGTTATTTTTAATGTTTTTAAGGGACTTCAGACATCCATCTTCTCAATGGCAGAGAACTAAATATGTCCAAATCACCTCAGCAGATATGAAAATCTTAATTATTACTGATAAAGGGTATAGTAGCTAATTACTGAATCAGCAGAAGTGTTCAAGAAGCTAAACTACAGAGTGTCACCATGTGTCAGTAGAAGTAAATGCTACCACCGTATGAATCAAATTGACTAACTGGAAAATTCTAATGTATTTCACTTCTATGAATTACATACCTCTGGTAGGTCTAACTTGTAAGGGCTGAAGTTACAGACAGTCTGAAAATGCAGTCTGACATTAAAGCATCACTTAGGGGGTCCCTGACACAGTTAGGGGTTTACATTTTCATCCTGTGATCCCTTATGAACTTCAGCAAGACAATTTTCAAGTGTGACTATAAACAGAGAATTGTTTGGCAGAATAAATACTTTAAGTCTTCAGAGGTTAAACTGCATCTATGTTCCCTCTGTGATAACTTCCTGCTATTGAATGACTGTAACCCCGTGCAAATAAACTTAAAATTTGCTTTGAAATAAAATATGCCCGTTCGTGGTTACCTAACAGACAATGAACTGTTGCTTAATTAATTTTAATTTCCTTTCTTTTTACCTTCACATTGTCTCATTTCATCTTTTTCCTGTAGTGAACTGAACAAGTGAAAATGTTGAAGTAGAAAGGAAAGTAATGGAAGGACTATGCATATACAACTACAATTCAGGTTCTAAGTTTTATTTCAACTATTTCTAAAGCCATAACCAACAAAAGAAATAAAGTTTATATATGCTTTCAATAAAGTGCCTTTACTGCATAGATAAAACACAATGTACTGCTAAAATACATTTATATGGTGTAACTCAAGACACAGGGAATAAACATTGCACTAACAAACCAATATAAAACAACCAATATTTTTGTGTAGTGATACATAGAAATAGTAAATAATATTAATGTGTTAATGAAGGAAGATAATGGCTGTTTATTGTGCTTACAGTTACAGGGAAGATAAGTCTAGTTTCTTCATACAGTTCAGTTTCTAACTACTTTTTGCCCTCTTGCTCATTGAAGCAGAGTATACTGAACTGTGCTATGTGTAAGTCATTTGGTAAAGAATGTTAAGCTAAATTTATTTTGACTGTGATGCCTAAACTCAGGGATAGGAACCACATAAATAACTTTTCTTATTAAGTTTTACTTATTACTAGAAGGCTTTCTCCAACATCTACCCCTGGCTAGAGTAACTGCTAGAGATACCATCCACTCACATGGTTTCAATGTCATTGGTTAGAAACCCATTCATCATAACTTCCAGTTTGAATAGATTTCCCTCTGCCATATGTACAGGCAGAACTACCTTAGTCGCTTAAGCACTTATTTATTCTAATTAATTTTTGAGACCTTTAAACACACAAACACAAAACCCAAATCGCAACAACAAAAAACCCCTGAAAACAGAAAATTATTTTTAACTCCTTTAGGTACAACATAATTTCTTTTAAATAACATTTCATTTGAACCACGGTCACAGTTCAGTAAGACATGATGCAGCTCTGATATACCACAAATTTTCCATTGAAAAGAAAGCAGTATTTCATTGGAAGAGAAAATATACTCTGAAGCACAAAATTCTGAACCAGTACTCATGGTGATATTTGGATGTTTCTCCTCCCAGGCTATGGGTGGTGTTCAGTAAATCCTTCCCACGCCATCCCACATTTTTCTCACTTCTAGAATCGCAATTATCTCTTTCTTGGTGTTTTGAAATCCATGAGTGAAAAACAGTGCATATTAATTAGATATTTCAGAAGAATTAAAAAAAAATACAGAAGCTAACTTATTTCTTTTTTCAAATTTGAAATTAAGAAATGCAAACAAATGCTATTTGATATTTCCTCACAGGCCTTGCTTCTGATTTAGGACTTGTAATTTGCTCCTCTTCAAGAAATTCCACT
>VWZG01008543.1:1708879-1743422 GCA_013396735.1 Grallaria varia
AAAAAGAGATGCTAAATATAAGCCTAAGTTTGGTATTCAGAAGATAATGATGATCAAAGGAGATTTTTATGGCCACAAAACCTTTTTCCCTGACTTCTTCGATTTTGTATCCCTGTGCTAATATCTGTATTAATTTTTACCTTTGTGCTGCTCTGCAGGGGGGGTCAGAAGTGTTTTCTTTTGATGAAATTTATAAATACGAACTACTAGAGAGTAGTTAGCTGGTGTCTTTGGGATATTCTCGTTACAGAAGAGTTCGGTCATCCCGATTTCCTCCTCAGCTTTTTCCCTTTGACCCGTGCCTGCTTCCCCCACACCCCAGCCTATTCCTTTGCAGGGCAATCTCTTTCTTGTTGATCTGGAGCGTTGCCACCAAAGGGTTGAAGAGCTTTTAGATGCAGAAGGGAACTAGTTGCCCCCAGTGCTGTGAAACAAGCTGGGCTGCGAGAACGCAGCACAGGCTGTACTGCTCCGAAATACTATGGTCTGTCGCTTCCCATCTGCTGCTAAAAGCACCATCACTTCCCTTCAGTCAGAGCAGAAGGACCCACGATTTAAAGGCTAAAAAGAAACAATGACCCACGATTTAAAGGCTAAAAAGAAACAATGTCCACCAGCACTCTTACATCTATAATAGTTTTCATTTTTTTTTATAGCCCTTTACTTTTGAAAAGTTCAGAGTGTCAGAAACATTAATTAAGCCTGGCATTATCCTGTCAGTAGCAGTGACATATCCTGAAACAATACCTCAGCCTTGGCCATATTCACTACCATCAATGGTCCACTCTGGCCTCCAATCGGGAGGCGTGGAGACACACCATCCATAACGCTGCTGCTTCCTTTGAGAACACACACAGAGTCAGTCTGGAGGAAAGACAACGCAGAAAGAGCCGTGTCTCACCAACACCACCCATGGAGACTTTCTGCTGTGCCTTTTGCAACTGGACTTGCCCATCTCTCATTGGCCTCTTCAGCCATCAGCGCCTGCAGCAAGCGTGGGGAGAGCCCTTCCCAAATCTTCGTTTGCGAAGCCGAGCCACGATGATCCTTAATAGGTAATTTTATTTTATTTTTTCCACAGACAATCAATACAAAATGCCTGTCCCTAGAAACCTTGACAGCTATAAGGGACAAAGTGAAATATTTTTACCAAGAAAATCCTATTCTGATATTAGCACAAGAAGAGCTTGCATCTTTCAGCATCTAATCACAAGTTACACATGAATTTATTTTTGGGCAATCTCTCGATGACAGGAGATGTCTGTCTCAACAATTGCCTTCCAGCCAAGCTCAAGCTGATGAACTGAAGTTTCAAAGTTTAACAGATCTTTTTCTTTTCAGCTTATTAGTTATGCCACTGTTTAAAAACAAACAAGCAAACAATAACCCCCCAGCCCCAAAAAGCAAATCAGTTACTACTGTCATGTGGAAGTGTCATCTTTTCAGTGTACTATGTGAACATACACTGATGCTACTGACATGAGACAATTCACAGTGTAGGTTAAATAAACCAAGAAAACTACTTAATGATATTGAAAATACCTCACTTTGAGAGTTATACAGTTGAAACATATTTCCATTCCTGAATGGTACAAACCATTCTGGATTAAATACTTTTCATCAAATCTTTTACACACAAGCTCTTCAGACTTACCTGGTTTGAGAGCCCCATAGTGTAAACCTTAGAGGAAGAGCAAATCTGCCAAGGGAACTATGCTCCAAGAGGTTTAGAATTTAAAGGAAAATATATTAATGCAAGGGAAGCTCACAGGTGTAGCTATCTTACCACAGAGTAACGTGGAACTGAAAATGGAGTATTTGTAGAATTCTACTAGAAGAAAAATGCATTTTCCATTTGATGCTAAGTAGTTAATATGAGATTAACATGGGTAAAGAAAAAAATTTAAAAAAAATTAAAAATCAGGTAAATTTGGTAACTGTTATTTTAATTTTCAAAAACCATACTTCACAGGTCAACATCATAAAATTTCTCATCATCATCATGGCCAGGCTTCGTGAACGAAGATTTGGGAAAGGCTCTACCCACACTTGCTGCAAGCACGCTGATGGCTAAAGACATAAAATTTCTAGGCCATAGCAATTTTGTATTTTTCAAATGTACATTTGAAATCATAACATTTTTGGTTGAATACCTGCATATTAAAACAAAACAAAGCAACCTCCCATATTCCAATATTGAATATTGCTTCATCTTGTTGTTGGGTAGTGCTGTGATTGATGTTATATATTCCAGACCTAATGTCTGACTCAGTGTGTGTATACACACACAGAGGAAGAAATGAGAAATGTACAATGTGTGCAAAGAAATCAAAACTGAGAAAAAAAAAGGGAAATATATAGTGACCTTAGTAACATTTTATCAATGTTTTAACTCAAAAAAATGTCAATGGATATCTTCTAGGCAGGTCTCAAATTTTAAGTTTTCAGAACATGCTTTTTGAGATTTATGGAAGTTATGCTAGGGGGGTTTTATCTGTACAGAGATCTAAAACAGTCACTGAATACTTCACTGAAAAGTAAAGTATACAGAGACCAGTAAAACTGAATGCAGGATCCTAAAACTAAAAGGAATTGAGATAACAAGAAGAACAAAGTGCCTTCTCCACTTCCTCCACGTGTATGAACAAAGCCTGTCTTCGTTAAGTACAGTGAGTTCATGATGCAAATATTTTGCTTATATTTTTCTGACATCCATGGAAAGGTTGACTCTCTGTGATATCAGAAGCTCTAGAAGAAAACATCATGAAACTTTTTAAAGATGGAAAACCCTTTTGCTTTAGCTTAGTGCCACCCACCCTTCTCTGACTGCCGTTTGTTCTGCCCATGTCACATCCTGGGGCAAAGCAGATCGTGGCTGAGCTGCAACCACTCAATCAGTCTTTAATTCCCAACTGTTCAAATCCTCTGCAACCCTCAGGCAATTTTTTTAGGCATTAATCCCTTGTCAGCCTCACGGTTTAACAGCTTGGGTTTTTGTAATGATATTCCCTATCTCCATGCTTCGTAGTAGGCAGATTGTTTACTAAACAGTTGAAAAACCAAGGGAGAGAAAATTGAGCCAAACCTCCAGTCTTTGCCATTACACATACTTTTCTAAAAATTAATGCTAAATGTTTGCAGGGATTCAAAGAGAAACGGGCCAAATCCAGGGGAAAAACATCAACTGAAACACGCAGAGTACAAAGGGACCACCTCAGCCTTGGAAATCCTTTGTGGGGTTGGAGGCTGTAGGAGTACCCTGGGAAAACATCACTCTGTTTTTAGCCTTTTGTTCCAGAGGAATCCACAGCTGCAAGGGGAAACCAGACCAGGTTGGTCTGACTCCCTTGACCATTCCTATGATTTCTCTTATAGTTATACGTGTTCTCACACAAATTTTAACGTGACTCAAAGAATAAATGTAACCCTTTTTGTGTTTTATAACATTTGTAAGAAAGCGGCACCTCTCCAATTCCACCCTAACTTCAGCTCAGTAACTATATGTAAATACACTGGATTTTTAGTTGCTTTAATGTTGTAAGAAATTTGAACATTCTGACTCCCAGCACTAACGTTGTTCTTAAAAAAACCCAACCAAACAAATTACATTGATGCTGAATTGAAAGATCCAGTTCTTTAAATAATCCCAGTGTTTATACTCCTTAGTAGGCTTTGATTTTCAAGCATTTTGAACCACATTAAAAAAAAAAACAAAACAAAACATGTTGTAAATTGGTGTGAAGAGAAAGAGATGTCCTGTATTAACAGAGTTAAAAGTGTTTGAATTGTCTATGCTGATGATATCATGCAATATTAATGTGAGAAAAACTGAGAGGATACTAATTTGTTAAGCTGTTGAAAGTCCTAGCAAGTTTTAGAAAGATGTTCAGGGCTAGGGGAAGAGTTACTGCCCTTCTAAATGTGAACTCTATTTGCTGGCTGAAAGCAAAAATGGATCCTTCAATACAAACTGAAAAATATCTGCTGAACATTGAAATCCAGTGTATTGCTGCTTTTAAAGATGGCTTCACAAAAGAGTGAACACGTTTAGTGAATAACAGCTTTGAGATCTGGAGACTCCAAAGTTTGTATGACTCTGAAAGTCACCTGAACAATCTGGAAAAGGAAACAAAATCTTTAAAAAGACACTTTGCACACAGCACTGTGCAGGGTGGAATTCATATGTTGAGCCAAACCAATAATCTGTTAATTTTTTTAACATATTCTGAAGAGAGCACCTCTAAATGACCCTACACATAGTTCTAGTTTTGCCCTTACATTGAAAAGAAGTTTTATGCTGTGGATCATGTCGGAAAACTGTATCAAAATCAATAATATGCTATAAAGTATATCTGGGCTCTTTTCTTTAAAAGTCTTTGATTTAGAATTCCCCTCTGTACTTCATTACATCCTGTGCTCAGCCGTTAGACCACCAAATTGGCGAAGAGAAGTGTTAGATATGGCTGAACACCTGAAAAACCCCTGAGCAGCTCAGTGCAAGGTTGCTCAGCGCAGGTGTTTGTGTAATTATGATGTATTAGAAAACCCCTTTGTTCCACAGCCTTCAAGCTGCCTAGAGAATAAATTCCAGAGCGGGCAGAACGTTTAACACAGACGAATACATGTGAGCAAGACTGCAGCAATCAGCTCTTAGAAGGAGCATGGACATCTTACTCACACAGGTCAAGGCATCACTCACTTCAAAGTGGTTCTTGCATGCAAAGTAATAGACACCATGGCTTCTTTCTCCACCACCATCATTAGCAGGCAAGTCAAAAAAGAGCATTCAAGGCAGACTTAGTATTTGAGCAATTGCTGCAAAAAAAAAAAAAGACAGTGGAGAAATGCTACAGCTGTTCCAGCAGCAAAGAGTGTATTTGAGACTGTGCCTTTAGGATCCATTACATCTGTGCTAAGGACAGGGGAAACAGGAGTCTGAAAAGCCCTTGAGTTAAATTACCCTGGGAATAGCAGAATGCTAGCCATTTATTTATATTAAAACGCAGTTTAATTGTGATTTGACAGATTTTGCACATGCATCCAGAGGCTGGCCCAAAGACAGCCCTCACCTCAATAAATACAAATAGCGAAGCACAGAATGAACGTGCCAGTACAATTTCCACTCAAAGTTGTTGCTCCTTAGAAGTCACTATAACTAGGTGAAACAGTCTCCATGTTATTTAGAAGACATTTAAAATCATTTAATCATAAGCAAATGTCAGAGTATTTTTGCAATCAAAACTAGAGCCCGCAACCTCTGCACTTTCAGCACCTTTAAGGACATTACAGAAAATCTCCAATCACAACATGCCCCCAAAGTGAGGTGGTAGGTATTTTTAGCCCCATTTCACAGACGAGCAGCAGAAGTGCAATAACTAGAAATAAACCACGCAAAATCGTAAGAACACTTTGACTGAAACTTTCATCCAGCCGATCTTTCTGCTTCTGACATGTGAGAAGGGACAGTGTCACCTCTCGGGTTATTTCTTTTGCCTTTCCTCACTCTGCATTTGATCCGGAGGCCGTAATTTGGCACTGTAAGATCAGCCTGTCAGGGAACCTTTTCCGTGATGCAGGTTAGTCTGATTTCAAACCCATTGCAGATCCAAAGTATTGTATGACAACGAATTCCACAAGATACTGATTGTACTGAAATAATATGTATTTTTGTGTTAATGTTTCTGTCTGCTAACTTTGCGTTTCTTAATTCTGATGTGAAAAAACCCATAAATAATAATTCTTTGTTTTCTGTTCATGATTTTAAATACCTAAGAGTTCACTTTGCCGAGCCAATGTCAGTGCCTGATTAGCACTGACAGCAATCCATAACTTGTTTTTATTTAGCCCTGTCTTTTTGACAGTCCTAGCTTTTGTTAAGGAGATTAAAATGAATTTGTAACTCAGGTTATGGCTATACTGTGATCGTACATGATGCCATGTCTCTTTTACCCCCTGTTCTTTTCTTTAGCTGCTTTTGTCTTATTCTACTCAGCCTTTGCCTGTCACTGAGCATTGGGCTATCAGTGCTTTCCTAGGATTATGGACAATGACCATTAAATACCTCTTCTGGATGATAACTGCTTGTTTAGTGACCCCCACTCTGTATTTCTAATGAGCAGCTTCCCCTCCCCGCGGTGTACACTGCCTTACCCCTATCAACACCACTGTTCATTTGCTCCTTGTCCCGTCGTTGATGAGTACCTTGAATTCTGCTGCAACTCACCAGTCAGTTTTCACCATTATTATTTTAAAGAATTTTGTATCATCAGAACAGAGTCACCTCATTATCCCCTTCTTTTTCTAGATCATTTGTGTTGAACAGTAGATATCCCAGCAGAGCTCCCTGAGGGACTCCACTGCTAAAGCTCTACTTTTGTTGAAGCTGATCACTTAATCCTACTCTTTAAGCTATTTATTAATTCATGAGAAGACCTCCCCTCATGTCCCATGACGGCTGAATTTCCAATGAGTTGAGATTTTATCCTAGGCCATAGTGTTTTTAAATTCTTTATAGTTACTGTAATGAAACAATTTACCACCTGATATCAAAATTCTGAGTCTATACATTACGATATTTAAGTAAAAATAAAATGCAACCCCCTCCCTCCCCAAAACCCCACATTTATAATGCAAACACATTTATATATAATGATAACACATTTATAATGCAAACCTTGTAAGAGTTGACATTTCAAATTATGTGGCAAAAGGTCCAAAACGGAATTTAAGTTAGTTGCCTATACCATGAAGAGTTTGCTTTGGTGTACTTCTTGGCTATTTCTGATTTACCAATGAGACACTTTTCTGCAAACTGGAGATGAAATTAAGTAAGACAGGAAGTTACTGACCTGCAATGTTAATGGTTGCTGCTGTGAAACTGAGTTCATTTTTGAAAGAACAGTTTATGGTTCTTAAAAGCTAGGTTGTAATAAGATAATTGACGCAATGCTGTAATACCATTTAGTCCCACTGGAGAGAGAAAACTTAATATTAAAATATTTTTGACTGACAACATTGCCATTTGTCTTCCTAGCAGGAGTCAGGTGAGAACAATAAATGAGGAAATCTCTCTGTGCTCCATCCGTATCAGCTGCCATCATACTTAAAACAAATGATGTGAATAATCACAATAAGGTTGTGTTCTCTCAGATTTTTTGGATTTCAATACCCAGAGTAGAGCTTTGATACACTTATAGGAGCTGAAAAGTTCTCTGGGTCTGACGCGTTGTGGACTAGAGAGAAAAAAACCCAAAAGCTTAGACATCCCAGGTGTCATCAATTCAATCACCAAAATTAGATGGCTGTTATGTAAATTATGCAAATATGTGACTCAACCTCTTCGTTCATATTTGAGGAATGAAATATTTAATGATGTTGACATTTTTAATTATCATCAGGGTTCTGAGTTAACTCCTAAGTGGGATCAATGTTATTACAGAATCTCTGCAGACTCTGGTGGACATCTCTGCACCACATCACACTTTATTGAGTATTTATGTGCTAGCTGTGTTTGAAAATCTGAGAAGATGGACAGTAAAGAGAGAACTTCCCAAAATCACCAAACAGATAAATTAATAGGTGCTGTGAAATTGGTCTGTTCTTTGACGCTGGTCAAAATCTGACCACATCATGATGAATGCTTTTCCTGTATATTTTCCCATACCCCAACATTATGATGTAAGTTACAAAGAAAATCACCAAACTATGCTATTGTGATGGAAATGTTATGAGAACAGAAATATCATGACCGTGAACTTTGAAATTTGAATGTATTTGCCTATCCCACATCACTAAACCATATTGTTCCTTAGATTTACTTAGCAGGCAGAAAATAAGAGTCAAAAGATAGGCCCTTCCAAAAATTTAATTTCAGCTCTGTCATTGACATGCCTCACAGAAATTTCCTGATAGCTGAACCTCAGCTTTTCCATCAGCAGAAGAGGGATAACAGTGCTTAACTAATTCACAAAGCCAGTGATATTGTTGCTGTTGTTTGTCCTATTTTGTAAGTAGATGTAATCATCTGTGTTCCACAGAACTTTCTAAGAGGAATCTACCTATCTAAATAGAGATCTTAAAATCCTGAGGATTAATTAATTTATGTTTGCATAGTTCTTTGAAGCTGTGGAACACTATGTAAATGCTAAATATTATCTACTCTTAACCATTAACTATGACTTTCAGCAGGGACTGCATATCGCTGTGCATACTGTTACTACAGCCCAAGTCCTTCTGTGAAACTCTGAGAATCACTAATTTTCCTGTTAATATTCTCTCTGTCTTCTTCTCTAACCTTCACACCTGTTGCAGAAAAACTGCCCGATAATCGACTCCTATAAAACTATTTCAGCCATTTTAGTCTCTTACTGCATTGAAACTCCCCATCTTACTTCAAAGTAACTAAACAGCGCAGAACGATGCAAGAAAGCTGCCTGTCTGTTGTAAAAGTCTTCAAAAACAGCACAGAATAATGCAAAGATGTAACTACCTTTGATATGTATAATGTATATATATTTGCATAAATATAAAAATATTTAGCTTCTCTTATGTAAACCACACAGTTTTGCAGGAAAATGTACAACAAAATTAGGCAGTTGAAATATCTAGCTTCTACTTCATTAGTAGCAGTAATTGATTACATAAATTCTCCATCATATTAAAAAAAAATAAATTTGTAATATCCATTTGTACTGAGCATGGAGAACCAACAGAAAGGGAGTTTATGATCCATAAATATAATAAACAATGACAACATCACACTTTTATCCCATTTTTAAGAATTAACTAATTTACAATGCTCAGGTCACCATCCTCTGGACTGTGAGACTACATCTAAACTGTCCACCTGTGTCTGAGCCTTCAGGTCCAACTTCATATCCTAACTAGATCCTGACTCCTTCTTAAAGTGAGATCTAGGAATGCACCAGCCCTTTTCTCTTCTGCTCATCTGCTTTTTTTCTAGATGAAAGTTTGGGCACCAAGTCTCTGTGGGGCTTGAGGGTGAAGTTCCAAGGGTTGTTGGAAAGGAGGGGCATGTCGTGAGACACAGCTATGGCCAAGTATTGCCTTGGGTATTTTTGGCGTTACTTGCTCAGAAGCAAGAAATGAGAATGATTTTTAACTGCATGTTGGTGACAGAAGAGGCCAAAACATCCCTTAGTAGTCTTGAAACAAGGAATGTATCTGGAAATGATCTTGTCCCACGACATGGAAAAGTCAGGGTGGGATTGAAAAATTCTGTGCAAGATTTTCAAGGAAAGTAGAATAAAAGAGCCTTTTTTTTTTATCTTTTTCCAATGGAAGGATGGTGCACCCAAATACAGCTCCCTTTGCTGCAACTTGAGCAATTCATGGAATCTCTGCTGTTCCTTGTGACATGAGGTTTCCACTCTGGTTTCTTCACAGGGGCATGAAATTGTCCTCTAGCAATGCAACTTGTATATACCTGAGAAACTATGGCAGATCTCCTTTTCCTAGCAATACTTCTCTCCCTCGGGATCATCTTCTGACACATTGCAGAGACAGGTTTCTTGGTGCATCATTTCCTTCCTCTGACTGAGAAAAAAAAAGTCAGTTTAAAGATTTACTCTGTATAAGCCTAAAATACCAGTCCCTCATATCCTGGCTATAGAGTGTGTTTCTATCACATCCTTTCAGAAATGTACTAAAGTGTGGTTTAATCTCATGAAAACAGGTCATTTGGCCATGGGTGAGGGGTATCCTGAAGATTTTCCTTGCTCCCCATTTTATTTATCTTGGTGGGGCAGATTAGAGGCTTTGGAGATGGCAGTCATACTTCACATTAGCTGTTGAGCAAGGAAGGAAGGAAATCTGCTCTATAAACTTGAAGGCCTCCTTATCGGCTGCTGCAACTCAACTTTCTTCTCCCTTTACAACGTTAACTGGACCCTACTGAGATTCTACAAAGCCATGCAGAAGAGGAAGAACCTTCTTGGGTCCCGTAATAATTCTCAGAGCAATTCTTATCCCACATGTTATGCGACTCCATTAATGTTTTCTGCAATAGGATTTAGTTAACAACCGAAAATGCTTGAATGACACTCTAAGTAACTACTCTGTGATAATGGTGGTCATCAGTGGTGCTGATAAGCACATATTCAGGCTGACAAAAGTGTATCTATGTTCTATAATATATTCCCCTTATTTGAAAGCAGGTAGGATTAATTTTTTTATTAGAGATGACATTGCTTGCTAAATTTAGCTAATGAATAAATAAAATAATAGTAATGAACAGTAACTAGAAAAAATATTAATGCCTTTTTCTCTTATGTTTTATGGCAAAGTGGAGGGAGAGAAAGTGAATAATCTGTTATCAACAAGCAGATTCCTGTTTCTTCACTGGTGTTTGCCCTCATACAGCAATAAGCAGATAAACTATCCAGTTGTTCTTTCTTGAAATTAACAAGAGCTTTTTATACAACTGGGATTTTCATCTTGGTGTTTTGTGGGTTTTGTTTTTTCTTCTCTACAGATCCTTATTTTTATACATTTTTCAAAATAATCTACACCCATGTTTACAAAGTCTGCCACCATTTTATACAAGTCTAGCTAGTGAATCCTAGTGGCAATGTAAATTATATCAATGTAATAAAAACCCCGATCTATATATTTTTCCCCTCTATTTTAATCCCTTTAACTACTTTTTGTTGCCTGTTTTTGCAAGTGAACACCTTGTCTACCTTTCTAGTTCTCCTAATATCAATGATTGTGAATGTGTATACTTGCAAGTTCAAGTTTTGAACTGCAATTTTAACCCAGCTTTTATGCTGTCCCTTTGATATTTTGCCTTTCATTTCTATTTTGAAGCTGTACTGCGCTGTTAAAAAAAATCGTTTTGTTCAGAAAGAACAGTACTGAGCTGATATATCTGCATCCTTATAACATTCATAGCTTATAAAATACTGGCCTTGTGATTACTAACTCCTTGAATAACCACATTCAAGTCCAAGGCATTGGAAGGAAACATGAATCATAGATCTGACTACAGCATTTCAGTGAGTCAGTGAAAGGCTGACTGGTTTATGCCCCAAAGCCCATGGATTCAATAGATGTCTTTCATTTAAATGAGTTTTAGGTCAGATCTACTGTAGCTGCACAAACACTGAAAAATCAACAACATTCTTTAACCAGTCAGAGTAGCCTGCTTAAGATGATGAAATGTTATATGTTATGTAACTAAATCTCTAAGAAGTGCCAGGGTTTGCTGGCCTGTTTAAACAAAATCAAAGGTAACTTGAAAGAACTCAAACGCACAGAAAAGCTGTCTGAAACTACCTGAGTATGTTAACAGGAAAACTGTCACTTTTCTCACTGAAGTGGAAATTATGGGGTTTAGAAAGAGATTTTTAACATTTTATCTATACCTCAAGAACATAAACCTTATTGAAAGACTTTCTGCTTGGTCACAGATATTTTTTTATGAAAGATTCATGTGCATTTTGTTAATACATTCTATTTTGCTGCATTAACGGGAAGCATGGATGGGAGGTGCAGGAAAGAAATCTTTCCAAAGACATTCCTGCTTTAACTCCACTCTCTGCTTTATCTGCAGGCCTTGACTCTTACGGATATAATTTATTTTCCAACAATTCCTTTCTCCTTGTTCCTTAGCAATGCCTCTGTCCTTGACTGCATTTCTGTCTTGGGATCTGTACTTTTTTTTTTTTTTGCTGTGGACTAAATGTCTCCTTTGTTCACATTACATGCTCTTTTAGAATTTTTCTGGGTCAGCAAACCTAGAAGAAATGATAAAACTTTGTCTTTGGGGATAGCTCTGAGTTCTTAGAGCTGACCCTACAATGAGAATATCAAAGTCAGTGACAGACCAAAGGAGTAAAGAAGATATTGTGGAATTGACTTGCTTTGATGGTATAATACAAAAAAGAAAATAGAAGTTGAACCAAGCACAAAACACTCGCCAAAAAGCTTTGGAAAAATCCAAAACTCAGTTCCTTTGAACATTACTGAAGTCATCTTTCATATTCCTTTATGGTTTTCTAAAACTTTCCAATGATTCTATTTTTCCTGCTAGTCTTCAAGAACGAGGTAGCCTGGCATGATCCTCTGCTCTGGTGCTGCCCCCCATTGTCCCATGGATTTTAAGACTGTTGGTGTTCCTTCTTACATTTAAAATTTTGAAGTCAATGAACATTATGGAAGAAACTCTGGAGATAAAGGGACTCTAAAATCAAACTTTTGAGTGTTTTGGAAAGATGGAGTCGGAGGGAGCTGAGTCGCTCAAAGAGCAATGCCTCATGATTCTTTTCAAAAATTCCCATGACAAGCACGTCGCTGCAAGGCGAGAAAAACAGGATGAAAGAGTCGGAATAAAAGCGAGGACTAAAGAATAATCTGTCAGGAAGAGAAACGCGTTTTCCTCGCAGAGCTGCCGTCCTCACCCTGTTCCATTCAGAAGCAGCAGGGCCATCCTTCTGTCCCCAGCCAGCCAGCGGCGAGGCTCCACTTCAGTTTGCAAAGGCAGAAACGAGAGCCAACAACGGCCACATCATTAAAGAAACGAACTCCGCGGCACGGAATTGAGGCAACGGAGCCCTCTCTGTGGCAGGAGTGGATTCCAGCGCGCGGAGGCTGAATAACAACCTCAGCTCTCAACACGACGAACGGGAACTGGGGCTGGAAGGAGCAAAGCACTTAATGGCGAACGCGAAGGATCAAGAGGAATGACGTGCAGATCAAACGCGGGCTTTTGCTGGAGCAAAGGCAGCCAGAACTGCCGTGATTTCCCCGTCAGTGACGCTTGAGTGACTAAGAAAAGAAGCATCTCCAAGCCCCGCTGCGAGAGAAAAGGAGCTCCTAGAGTCCCACAGCAAGATCTGCCAGCCAGATCAGGTGCATTGCTCGCTAATTTGTTGAGTTAGAGGGAGGAATAACAGAACGAGGAGTTATATAAACAATGTAATTGCTAATGGGAAAAAAGCACAGCTCAGTGTTTCAACTCATGACAGAAGAAGCGACAAAACTTCTCAAGTTTCACTGCAGGCTCCTCCACAAATTTCTTGTATACCCTGCTTTAATCCTCCTCGTTATGTAGGAAATGGGGACAGGACTTGCCACATGTGAGTAAATATGTCCTTTAGGTGTTATACACTGTTCCGAAAATAGGACAGTGATAAAAGTAGTGAACTATACTGCATGAGGGATTTTTTGTTATATGGCATAAGGAACATTTATATCCAAATTCTAAAAAATGAACATCATGTCCTTTTTTTCTGAGAAAAAGGAGCGTTTCTTGATCTCAGAATTTAAAATTTTCCCTCCAGTATATCTGGGATGATGCACAGAAATCTTTCGGGAATGCACATCCAATAATGGGTATAAAAAAAGACCAAAACCTTATCCTGACTCATCTGCCTGTATATTTTTTTCTCTTAAAACTGTGAAACGGAGATATACTTAGGAATGTGTGCTTTTTACATCCTGTGAATAATTTTTCCAGTTCAAGGAGAGCAAATCTGCTTTTTAAGCTATCACAGGAAAATAATTTCCCTCCACAAGATGGCTCCCACAGTGAGAAACACCGGGCTTTGAAGATTTCTATTTTTCAGTACTTCAGAAACTAATCCCAACTCATGTAGTTTAATCTGTCTACTTTCAGCTTCTGAGGATTGGTTTTGTATTAAAAAAATGTTTTTCATGCCGCAATTATTCCGTGGTGCAGGATAAATAATTTCATTATTGTGATTGCTCACAATATGGGGCAAGTTTTTGATGTCTATTTTTATCATTTTTGTCAACCTTGTATTTTTTTTCTAAAAAAACTAATACGAGTGGCCATTTCACGCCAGGGATGCCTAATAAGAACTCCCCACTGGAATCAATGAAGGACTATGACTAAAAATCAATGGTAACATACAATCCAAGTTGTTATATTCTAGAATATTCTATGACAGTCTTTTGGGATACACTAGCAAAAAACAATGCTGGGCATTAGCTTCATAGACACGCAGTGTTTATAGTTTATCAGTGACAGAGGTTCATGGAGCTTACCAGATTAAAGGGAGAAGAAAAATCTAAGAAAATATATAAAACCAGATCTATAGAATT
The DNA here is from genome assembly GCA_013396735.1 of Grallaria varia. NCBI lineage: Eukaryota > Metazoa > Chordata > Aves > Passeriformes > Formicariidae > Grallaria > Grallaria varia. The sequence goes on from VWZG01008543.1 coordinate 1,722,965, forward strand.
AAACACTTGTGAATTTGTCTACTCCTTGTTCCTGTTGCTCCAAAATAGTTACGTGCATAGTCACATTAAAACTTTATATACAAGCTTGGAACTGCGAAAGAAGACGGAGCCACGTTATTTTATCTTATTTTGCTGTTGGTGAAGAGCACACACAAGGGAGACAGCAGTTTAAATTCATCGTTTAGGGGAGCCCTAACCTTTTGGTTTGGAGCAGTGAGCAGCACAAACAGGTACGACCCTGTTTTTTGTGCTTGTGGCTAACAAGGGCTTTGTGTACCAGCAGTACCTGTGGTTCTCTGCCATAGACAGGTCTGGATACAGAAGATGCACTTGCAATAGTGTGAACATCTGTCTCAAAAGAAAGCGAGAGCCTGAGGATGAAACGCTTGCTTTGTTTACCTGCATCTCACTTAGGCTATAACTGTAGTGAAGCGCCCAATTCCAGCGCCTTTGCATGTCAGTTCACAAAGCACACAGTAAAGAATTGTCCTGTGCTGAATCTCAGGAGGATATTTCCTTTTACAGTGTCATTCTTTATGAATGATAACTGCAAAATAGTTTCTTCTTTTGAGCTTGTAACACAGAACTTTGGAAAAGGAAGTCCCACTTTAAAAAGAAAAAAAAAAGGTATTTTTATTTGCTTTGGTTTTGCAAAAAGAGGAAAATGCAACTATTTGCACCTTTCAAGAGATGGTTATTGAAAATTATTGAAGGTCATTTAATAGTTCAGGAGAGTTTATTATGAAATGGGCACTGATGTTTCTTCTGACTCAAGTTGGCTCCTATTTAACTGCCATATAAATGAGCTTTAATTAACCTGTTTGAAAATGATAGAGAAATAGAGAAAGCCTCAGTGCCAATTTAATAACTAATGTCCCTGTTATCCATGCCTGCAGGAAAGCCTGTGGGAGAAAGAAAAAAAAAATCACTGGGCATTTTGTAACATTCACCTTGAAAAGCTTTGTTTTCCCAAGCCTTCTGTATGCAAAAATCTGTCATGCAAAAATGATGCAAATCTCTAGTTTACATAGGATGTAGAACCACAGTGGTTCGTAGAGCTTGGGGAGCTTCCAGCAAAACACAGTTTAATTGCAAAATGCCATTTCATTGAACCTACAATCTTTTACTGCAGATTTCTACAGCTGAGCAAATATCCAGTGCTCTTAACAACGATTTGGACGAGAACATCAGTTTTATTGAAGACTGTAAAGGTTGGGAAGGTTTGCAAAAAAAATCAACTTTTTTTATTTTTATTTTATTTTTATTCTTCTGTGAATGGGAAATGCTGCATCCCATCTGAGTCTGGACATTGGCAGAGGGATCATCTATCACCTGCCTTTCCCTTTTACTGCCTTTCCTGGCTAGCAGGGGTCCACATTTGTAACTACTCTGCTCTCCACAGAGCAGGGGAAAGTTAGAATCTGGAAAGGACTTCACTGAAAAAACAACAAACGACAAATAGCTGGAGTGATATATAATTAATGAGGGGCTGGATGGAGTGGAGGCACTCGCTTATACTAAACAGTTTTAGAAGGTGGAAATAGTTTTCCCCTGAAATCTATGATAACTACACTATTTCAAACACTGAAAAAAACTCAGAAAAATAATTCCTGTAAAGACTTTTTTTTTGTTAATTTTAAGTAGTTTCATGTGAAAGAAACTAACAGAAATTCTAATTCATTCACAAATAAAGAAAATGGAACTTGACAGTTGCGAGAGCTGCATCCGAAACAATAATTATATTTTGTATATTCTGTACCAACACCTCCTTGGACACCTCAGTCTCTATTGCACTCGGACTCCAGGGAAAAGAAGTTCCTGGCTATTCTAGAAAGCACTTAACAAAAAATACAGGTCTGTGTAAAGGTAGGGTTTGTTGTTTTGGGGTTTTTTTTTAATTCAATAGAGATCAGCCTCTCAGTGATTTGTATGTTTTGCTAGGGAATATGTATCTGAGGTCTTCCAACTCCTTTTGAATAACTCTCATCTCAAATCCCCCACGCTGGGGGAAAAGAAATTAAATCTACTAATATGTCATACGGAGAGCTCACAAAATTGTAGTTTCATATATTTCTAAATGAAAAAAGAGACCTCCTTGAGCCTTCCAGGCAACTCCATCTTGTGAATGTTAATGACAGTTTTGTTCACTCAGGTGCTGTTAGAGTTGTCCTACTAATATTTTTAAAGGCAGATTAAACACTTATATTCAATATTGTGCTGGTTTCGGCTAGGGCGGAGTTCATTTTCTTCACGGCGACTGGTAAGGGGCAGTATTTTGGATTTGTGCTGGGAACATTGTTAATAAATCAGGGATGTTTTCATTACAGCTGAGATGGAATTGTGTGATGAAATTATTGCACATTGGTGAGACCTTTTCTGCTCCTCGTCCCACCAGTGATTGGGCTGGGTGGGGCACAAGGCATTGGGTGGGGACACAGCCAGGACAGCTGACCCCAACTAACCAAAGGTATGTCCCATTCCATGTGACACCTGCTCAGCATATAAAGCTGGGGAAAAAGAAGCAGCAGGGGGACATTGGGAGTGTGGCACTTGTCTTTCCAAGTCACTGCTAGGTGTGACAGAACCCTGGTCTCCAAGGAATGGGTGAGTACCTGCTTGCCCATGGGACTGTCTTGTTTCTCTTTGCTTGTGTGCACAACTTTTGCTTTTCCTATTAAACCGTCCTTATCTTGACACACAAATTTTCTAGATTTTACCCTTGTGATTCTCTCCCCCATCCTGCTGCTGTGGGATTGAGCAAAGGGCTGTGTGAGTGTTGGCTCCTGACTGGGGTTAGACCATGACAGTCCTTTTGGGTGCCCAGCGTGGGACCAGGGGTTCAAGATAATGACAGATTTGATTGGAATGTGCTAGGTGGAATTTATCCTTGTTACTGCTGTTCAGCTGTTAATGGATGGCTCCTGTGCTTGCCATGGGCCTCACCAGGCTGACTGTCAGTCCCTTGTGCTTGTTAGTGGCCGATTCTTCTGCTTCCTCTGCTTGCTGTAATGGTGTGCTGCTGCTCACCCCCCTCTGCTGTGCCTGGGAACAGGAGGGGACGCCAGCGTGAACTGCTCCTTTAACAGGAAATATGTGGATTACTGTTACATCAGTGAGCCACACGTAGTACAGGAGGCGCCAGCAGTGCCCATTGCAGATGGAGTTCATTAACTAATTGAGACAAATCTATGTTCGTATGAACAGGTTCTGATGGTGCCCTGAGAACAGGGAACTGGGGGAGAGATTTAAAGGTCTTTTATCCGTGGTGGTGGCCCTTTGAGACAAACAACACGCAGCAAGAGAGGAAAAGTATTTTCTCTCAATTTATGCTCAATTATAATAAGTTGAAATATATGACAAGTATAAAATAATTTCCTGTGTATTCTCCAGAGATCAATTAACTAGAAATCTTGAAAACTTTTATTAAAAAAAAGGTATAACAAAGATGTCCTGTCATACCAGTCTTTGCTTTTCTTGTGAATCCTTTGTACCAATGATTTAACACGTATTTCCATAATTCCTCCAAGAATTTAATGATCTTTCTCATCATACAAATGTCACTGCATTGCACTTTGTTGTAACTAAGGTTATTGGCCTACTGTGTGCAGCTATATTTATATAGCTATACACACATATGCATGTCTATTCACATTTATATATTTATATATTCATACATGCACACAAATAACCTCTTTCCCCAGTGTACCTCCCACAGACCACATTTTGTATCTGGATTTCTGTGGAGGGAATAAGAATCACCACTGATTTAAAATACCTTCATTTTGACCTATAAGTCTCAGCTAGTTCTACACAGAAAAAAAAAATACTCCTGTTTGTTTACCTGGAAATATTCTTATGAAGAACCAGAACTGTGTATTTAACCTTGTCAGCGTTCTTGTAGAATGCATGCAAGTGTTTGAAAGATATTACAGCTAAAAAAGTCACAACCCTTTATGTATTTGGTTGCTTCCATTTTGAGAATAAACATTCAAAATATATCAAGCTTTTCAGACAAATATTGCAACACACAAAATTAGTACATAAGTTTGGAGATTCATCAACAAGCATGTAGAATTGTTTTTCTGTTTCCTTTAAGCTGGCACCTTTTTAGTCCAATGTAATAAACATTCATAGTTAACAGCTCATTAGGATACTATTAACAATACACTGTTCCAATTTACCAGTTGTTCCATTTTCTTTTCTGTTTTATTGCGTATTTTTATTAGAAATAAAGTTTCAAGTTATTTCAGAAAAAAAAAATAGCAATGTCTTCTAAGCAGACTTCTTTAATTCCGATTTTGATGTACAGCAGAGACGAAACCAATTGCTGACAATGTCCAGGTAAATGGAGTTCAGTGCTGCAATAATTTGCCAAAGCCACTCCCAATTCTGTTCTCAACAAAGAAAAAAATTGCTGAAGACAGTCGGGGAATAGACTTTTGAAATTGCTTGCTGCATTTTTTTCTTTTATTTCTTTATTTATTTACAGCAACCTAAGACATAAAAACATGCTATCATAGGATGGAAGGACCTTGTGCTTATGGCAGGTCAGCTCTGTGGTCAGTGTTTGCTGCTCAGGGTTTGATCCAGTCAGACCTTGAAAGCCCCCAAGGAGGGTGCCTGCAGTATCTCGGGGCAATGTGCTCCAGTGCTTTCTCATCCTTAGTGGGAAGAAGAAATAGTTCCTCCGTATATCAGCTGGATACAAATCTTCTTAAATTGTATATGATTTTCAGTGTTCCAAAACTCATTGCTATTTTTTACCCGTTGATCACAAAAGCACTGGATATGTAAACTCCATACCAGAAACCTTCTTTTGCATAGATATATTTTTGATTTATTGTCCTTGTATCTGTGTAACCAGAATTCTAGGCTTCATGTCTTAATTTTGGAGAAAACACTTCTAGAAATGGCTATAAAAAGACTTTTTTGTTATTCCATGGCAATAGAAACTGAAGTACAGAAGGAAGTTGATAACTTCTGAGGACACCTTTTCTCAGGGGACAGCTTAAGATCATATAGTATCCGGAGTACAAAGATATTATTATTCTTTATGTGTCCTGACTAATGGATTGGAGCAATTAAAAGCTCCTTCAGTTGAAACTCCTAATTAAGGAAGGCAACCTGGGCAAGTTCAAGCAGTTTTTCTCTCAAAGCGTTTGCTGTAATGGGAAGGAAAACATTTAGAGGGTTGTTATTTTTGACATCGTCTGGTTTTGATGATTTTGAATTTTTCATGAATTTAAAGAATTTTTTCAGGGAAGCCAGACAGAGATAATTACTGATGAAGTAGTAAAGGAGTATTGGGAATGTCAGGAGTTGTACTAGATACCACACGAAGGTGGAACATATGAGCAATTTGGCGTTAATTGCAAATGTTACATGTGGAAACTGTAAAAGTTGCAACCCCTCCCAGGAAAGCAAAGCCAGGATTTAATATGTTGTGGGGAGGTTAACAGCAGCTCTCTTGCATTATTGCAGACAACTTTGCCCAAGACCAAATGCCCAGGGAAGGCTGTAAAAACAAGACACCCCTATAGTAATAAACCCTAAGAAGTTTTTCTCAGCCACCAAAAATTTTTGACTCTGGAACATCCTCAGCCACAGTTGTTTTAAGGCTTCTTATGGGATTGTTCTTCTTTTCATTTGTTCTAACACCCTTTGAAGGCTTGTAAGTCCTCAGCATTCAAAACATCACATGCCAAGGGACATTGCTTCATATACCATATGAAAACCTGCCACCTACTTTGACTTTTGCTGGTCCATGTAAAGACAATAGGGTTGTTATACGGTGGTTCCTCCAAGGCAACCTTTGAACTGGGTCCGGGGTTTGAGAAAATCTCTTTCTAAAAGCCAAATGGGATTGCTGTGCTTGAAGCAAACAACACTGCTTTTTTTTTTTTTNTTAGCTAATTCTTTTTTTTTTTTTTTTTTTACATTTTGATGCTGCTTTTTCAGTTTTGGGTGTAGAACTTGCATTTATCTTGCTCAAAAATGCCATGTAACTTATTACTACGTTGTCATATTTCTGGCTATAAAGATCAATTTGCGCTCCCATCATCTTAGAAACTGGCCAAAAGTCTTTCAATAGGATTTCTATGTGACTTATTTCAATCTGCGTCTGATCTTAACAAATTGCAAATATAAATCCTTTTACTTGGAATATATTGTTGTAAAGAGGAGCCGAGATTACACTGATGTGTTTTCTGTTCAAAAGCGTAAATCAAATCAGCTACTCAGCACCAGGAATTTCAGAAACTGACACAATGTCATCTCCAAGGAAATACATTTTATGGCAGGTTCTCTGACACGTATAAACATTTTGGCTTAATGCCATTATATAAATAAAGACATCTGCTGCTGTATTAGATCCCCTATGATAGCTAAGAAATCCACAAGAGGCTGATGAATATCCACACTGGATCTACGGAGACCCTTCATGGGAGGAAGCCTGAGGCTGGAGAATATGCCAAAGAGCATCCCAAAGATGCTAAGTCCTTATGTTTAGGTAAGTAAGGATATTCAGAAATCCATAGGAGATCACAATAACTCACATGTTTCAATAGCTGTCCTTTCAGCAATGGCATTAGGATTTTCTGTCCTAGGGCACTGTGTAGGCAGACGGTACCATCAAGGCCGAAAAATTATTAGAAAATCAAAGTATTGCATGCCCATAAATGGATACAGTAGGAAATATGAATGAACACGCCTTTCAGCTCCCACATAAATTGGTCAGGCTCCCTAACACTCCCTCACACTCGTTTCTTTTCTCCTTTGTTAGGGAGTGTGTATGGGGTTGGGTGGTCTGCTGGTGTGACCGCGTAAGGAATCTCATATCCAGAACCGATAGCTGTGTAGCAGGAGAGGAAAAGAGAACTTGAGTAACCAGAGGATTATTTGAACATTATTTTACCTTAAGAAGCTTTGGTTCATAAATTATTTAAACCAAATTTCCTCTTCTTTTTTTCCCCATACCAAAATTCATCTGTGGACTCTCTGGGCTATTTTATATAACCCTTCATTTCAAAACAGATTGCCTGCAGTCTTACACCAAAAAATAATTCCCTCCTGTTACTAAAGCTTCTCTCTGTTCAGTTAGCTCACATATGATGTGGACAAATTATTGGCATTTAGCTGAAAAATCTCTTTAATAAAGCCATATTCATTCAGTGGTGTTCAGTGGCTAAGTTAACCAAATGCTTCCAATTAATTTTCCCCTTAATTTGCAATGAAATTCTATAAATAAAGAGCTATGCACTTAGACAGAAGAAATATTTCTCATTCTCACTCAAGAAGAAGAAGAAAAGTAATAAAAATATATGACCAAACTGATGTTAACTTTAGCCTGGCTAAACAATTTGTGCTGGCCAAACCATGGCTTTAAAAAAAAAAAGGAATTGCTGAGAACCACCAGTCAGTGGCAAAATTGACTTTTGGTGGCTTCAAAAGGCCATGAACACAGCTAATAGTTTTTGGCAGTACCAAAGGCATTAATCATGATCAATGTGCAATATTAAATAAGTCTCCTTCAAAATGAATATAAATTAAGACTGAAATTCCATCTCAGCCTTCTGGTGACATGAGGAAACCACTCGAGTTTCACTCTCATGGTTTATGATGTCCCCTGAAGCCTTTGATGGAATTACAGCCTTATTAAGTACAGTTGGGGTACATTATTCCTTAAATTATTGAAACTACAACTCATTATTCCCTCTAGAAATTAGAACTTGCTGTACTTCCATCAACCATGTAATCTTGAAGTAAGCTGGGGGGAATTTCATCGTGGGAGGACATCTGCTTTTTAATTTCTGTCACTACTATACACTCACAGCTTGGTAGAGCTCCTAGCACCTCCAACATCTTTGTTTTGTTTGAAGCAACACTTTTCGCAACAATATAATTGAGTCATCATTGATATTTATACAGATTTTATAGGAGATTTCAAAACCATTTTTAACCTTTTTATATAAGACCATTTGAACACCAGTGCAATGAAATAGAATTCAAAAAGACAGAGGAATTGGAGATATACAGAAGTATGATAAAAGTATCAATAGCATTTCGATAAAAACACGTGCAATCAGATCCTGAGTAAGAGAAAAGAGACATGTTGTTTGTATTTCCTCAGAACAGTTTAATCCTTACCATGAAGTTCAAGAGAGTAAGACAATGATTACCAGTCTGTAACTCGAGTAACAGTGGTGGTTCTGAAGAAGAGTAAGACACATCCTGTGTCAGCCAGGGTGGCTGGTTTGGAGGTCTCTCACAGTATTGCCTGCGGACCATGGCTCACAAAGACAGTGTTCCTACAGAAGATGAGTTTGCTGGAGAGAATCCAGCTGGTCTGGGACCCTTGTTGGCTCAGCAGGATGGAGCCAGTCCATACCAACATCTATGTAGTTTATAATAAAAATAAATTTTGATTATTTATACCAGTTGCGGGACTAGTGTGTGCAATGCAAGGTAAATATTTCTATCAAGGGCAGGTCTCACTTGGCAGAAGATGGGCACAAGTACTGTAGTATTTTGTAGTTAAAAGGAAAGAAGCCATCTGGAAAAAAAAATGCATGGTGTTTATAAAGCATTCTTCTAAGATGGGCCTTTCCCCCCTCTAATAATGGTTTAAATCATCACAGCCTTATTATTTTAGTTGGCTGTGTGTATTTCTTTCTTTCAACAGTTTTCACACTGCCTGGGCTTTTAAATAGTGATAAGTATTATTCAACGCTGCATGCTGAAAAGAAACATGTTAAAGAGCAGTCCTTAGTGTAGCACATATATCATTAAGCCTGAAGGAGTTCAGAGCTTTTATTCTCTTTTCTTTTCTTTTCTTTTTTTTTTTTTTTTGGTGCTGATGTTATGTGTTATTTTGAGGACTAAATCAAGTAGAAAGATTTCTACACCCTGTGCTTGCAGAACTTTTCCTATTGTAAAAAATATCTAGCTGTAAGTAGGAAAAAATAGAATTTGTCACTACATTACATAATTCATAAAAAATTTTGTGGGCTTTTGGCAAAGATAGGGTCTCCTTTTTCAGTGAGTCTTAAAGAAAGAAGAATCCTTGGTTGCTCAGAGAAATTACAAAACTCATTTATTTGCATCACCAACAATGGGTTAGAAAATGTGGCCTTGTACTAAAGAACACATTGAATGACATACTTAAATTCTAAGACATTATATTATTAATATTTTGGAGTGGTTATATTTTTATGAGTATGTGATTATAGCAGTCCTGTTACATCCTTGTGAATTCTTCTATCTTGAAAAGATACTTGCAGATTTTTCAGTAATCAGTGTTACTGTTTCCAATGATTTTTGAAATAGAGTTCACTTCTAAAATTTTAATATGTGGGTACAAGTCTCTGAAGGATTACAATTAAAATGATAATATTTGTCAAAGATGAGATTTGAAAAATATAGCATATTGTTTTAGCTTGGCTAGATTGATTATTATTTAAAATTCAAGTGCTTTATTATTTAAAATTGATGTGCTTAGAAATGATGAAAACATTGTGTGGTTTCTTCGAGTTTTAATTTTTTAATTGAAGTAAAATTTACTTCTTGCAATCAGCAGAAAATTCTAGACAAAATGGCATAGCAAATAAATATATGACGAGTCACAAAGGTCATGATCTCCCCCTATACTGAAACATAGTTTATTTTGTAAATATTTTTAAAAGTTTTCATTTCACAGAGTCACAGAGCAGGTCAGATTGGAAGGGACTGCAGTGGGTCATCTGGTCCAACCTCCCCTCTCAAGCAGGGTCATCCCAGAGCACATTGCACTGGATTGTGTCCTGGTGGGTCTTGAATATCTGCAGTGAGGGGGACTCCACAGCCTCTCTGGGCAATCTGTACCAGTGCTCAGTCACTGCACAGTCAAGAAGTTTTTCCCCATATTCAGACAGAACTTCCTGTGCATCAGTTTCTACCCATTGCCACTTGTCCTGTTGATTGGCACCACTGAGAAGAGCCTGATCCATCCATCACTTGGGGACATGAATTTCTGAGGACCGATTTTTTTTAAAGTCACACGGAGGGCTTGCTCTTAAATAAATGATGGCATGAAACGTTATAAAGCACTACACATGAATGGCCTGCTGTTTAAAATCCATGAATAGTTTGCAGATGTGTGCATTCTGGAGATGGTTGGCTCAATAAAAATGATGTGTTGTGGCTGGTATTAGAATCATACTGAAAGGCAGATAAGTGTAACACAGAAATTAACACACCATTATGGTGATGTGAGAGTCGGTCTTCTAATAAGATAAGACAAATGTGATGAAAAAAATTTTTCTAATGTATACAACTCAAAAATATTTTGCATCTGAACAATCAAGAAGTACTGGGGTAATGCCATAACCATAGCTAATGTGTAAAATCCTGAGAAACTAATGATCCCTATTAAATTCCACATGCCAATTGTAAATATCAGCAACAACATAGAAAGTAGACGTTTCATCAGTTGCGTTCTTTAATTATGCACTGCTTAGTATTATGAATGCACATAAATTTGCCTTTCAAGACTTACACGTTTTAGATCTAAAGCCCACTACAAAAACAAGCGGAGAGTCACAGGGAAAGATGATAGATAACAAGGAGTATTTCAAAGGAACTTTTCTATTTACAGTGGTCTTTTTATTTTTAAATGCAATTAATATGTTAAAGAATTAGACATATAAATACCAATCCGATGTTCGAAATGTACCTTCAATAACAAAACACAAATAAATTAAAGTTGGCCAGACAGAAAATATCTTGAAAGTGATATTCACGGGACTGTCATGGTGATAGATGCAATAGACAGCATTTTCAGGAAAGATTATTATAACTGTGTGGGGTTTTTTTTCACAACTCTATTTGTCAATTTAAGTTTACCCTCCTCTGAAATTCTTGTAAATTAATTAATAAGGTTGGATGAAATATATTGGTGTCCTTAAAAAAAATAAAAAATTAATTGTGATGAGTCAGCAAAAGAGAGAGAGACGAAGGTCACCATGACATGAATATTACCAGAGATGTTCAAGATGTAACTCCAAAACCTTTTTTCCAAATTCAGCAGAAGAAACAAAACTCGGTCTTCTGGTCTGAAATATGTGACCAAGCTATGATGCTATTTGCTTTTCAAACTCTTTATCTTACTCCTTCATGGTAGTTTGAGAACACTTAATTAAAGGAATCCCCATTAATAAGTCTTCTGAATATACCAGACTCTAAGCATGGTGGTTTTTTGTAAGGCACAGTCTCAGAGAAGTATTTACTTTAATTTTTAGAGAGGAGTAGAAAGACATCAATTTGCTTTTACTGTAGTCTGGAATTCATAAGAATTTCTGAGATTATTGCTAAGTAACTTGCTTAGGGAGGGGATTTAAAAGATGGATGGATGGGTGTGTGGATGGATGAATGGGTTCCAGTATGAGTAATCTCCCAGGGCTGCCTTGCCAACTTCCCCTGTTATCTACGTGTTCAGCTTTCACTGAAACCTCCCTCACCTTGTGATTCTGAAGGACAGGTACCCTCTATCACATGGCATTTTTCTTCTTCCAGGCACTGACCTCCAAGCAGTGCTGCTGCTTTCTGCTCTTGCAGGCTCTTCAGTTCCTTCTGTGCCATTAACAATAAACAGATTTGTTGGGTTTTAATTACTGAGAATTGCATATTTTGGCAATGCAGAAGAAGACGTCACTTGGTTTTATGTTCCTGGAGTGTTATAGGGCTCCTAAAGAGCTGCATCTTTCCAGGAGTACTTATTGTAGGATTCATAATTTTACAGGGAGAAATTATGGCTTTTCAATTTCCAAGTGCCCTTTTCATCATTAAAGTTTCATCATACCCCTGTATTCTTCAACTGAACTCATTTTGTAAAGTAAACACACAGGAAAAGCCCTCCGCCTTTGATTCAATGCTGGGGTTTGCTTGCTTATGTGGGCAATGCATTGCAAAATTTATCCCAGTGTTTTGTGCTAAGGTATAAATATGAAAATATGATTATTTAAACATTTCTGTCCTGATGTACAGGGTATGAGTTTAACAGCCTGCATATCAAGAAGTGAATTTGAAACATTTGGTGACTCTCAGTCATAGTGATACAATTACACATTTTATTTCTTTTTTAGTTTAGCATATGGTTCCATTATGAACACTGTTAGCAGTTTTCAGGGTTTTTTTCAGTAAATTAAAATAAAAAAAACAACTAGAAATTGCATACTTAGAGTTGAAATTACTTATCAACCAATGAAATAAATCTATTTAACAATAGTAAGATTTTAAAAGCTGCTCAGGTAATTTTTGCCCGTGTACAGCCTGTTTGACCCTTAGTCATCCTGTTTGAAACAAGGGCTGAAAGAGTCTGATTTCTCTGGAAATTTGGTTCAAGTATTTTCAGTCTGAGTACTCACTGATATTTTTAAAAATGAGTGCTAATGGTTAGACTACTATATCATCAATATATACAGCTCCAGTGGGCCCTCCGGTGTGATTTTATACACTTAATACACATGTATATGAAAAAATAGAGAAGAAACACTTCACCAGTTAGAATTTTGTCTTCAGTCACTAATTTTGGGCTGCTTCTGTAGCTCAGAAAAAGTATCTTTGCAGCAGGCCGTGACAGTTCCAGAGAAAACTTTAGTGTAGAAATGAAAGAGAGTTGAACAAAGTGACAAAGCTTTACAAGTTAAGGGTCTTTCAGGGTGATAAATTGATGTGACTGTTGATAAGATATTAAAATTATTATTTAATTTTTAAAATAAACTCAGTTCTGCTTAGGATTTTTCTTTATGAGAGAAATCAATGGAATAAGACACCCAAAATTTACTGTCAACATTGCTGCATCACCATCTAATTTTATGTGTATACTTATGTACCTTTCAGCAGCTCCTGGAAACTTCTGGGTTTGTGAGCCAAAGCACCATTGTGAGCTTACTGTGAATACAGATTCTTTGTATGTGGGTGTTCTTGTTCTAGGTTATGAAGATCCACCTCTTCACCAACTTCACAGCAAAAGTGAAGATAAAAATCATTCACAGAAGCATAATGGTTTGAATGGAAGCAAGAAGAACTAGTTAAACAGTGGTAATGTACAAAACTCCTGACAATTTGTATTTTTAAATGACGTGTCTTGTTTATAAAAGCTTGTGATTCTGAAAAGAAAGGAGAAAAATCCTAAATCCAATTTAGCAGGGAATACATAAAAAAATGTTATTGCTAACATATCTGAAGAGGTAAGAAAATCTGTGTAAAAATATCCATAATAATGAATTCATGTGAAGGGCTGAATAGAAGAAACCTTTATCTGGTTGTACTGTACAATAGAAATGATTCCTGCCAAATCTCCAGATCTTGGAAAATACGCATGGAAGTGAAATGACTGTCGATAGAGGGGTTCACCTCTGAATAATCTCCCCATAGTGTCTGTTCAGTTTAAAAAAAAATGTTCTAAGGCTTGTTCTACATATGGCATCAGTGTGATGACTGACATCATTAAATTAGGTTGGCAGAGAGGGTGTTTTTTTGTTGGTTGGGGTTTTTTTTGGTGTAAATTCTAGCACTGACCTACTTCCCACAGGTGTTTAAAATCTGTCGTCAAGTTTTCTGCTGAGCTGGCTTTGTTAATTTTAGTGCAAATGCAGCTCCTAAAAGATAAGATCCGGAAAGCACCTCCCTGCAGCACTTTGGAAAGGCATCACGGGCCTCCATGTGGATGGCTAACACAAAGGCAAGACCTGGAAGTGTGGTTGTTTTTCAAATGCCATTATAATACATGAACTTCTTTATTTATTTATGTAAAATAAGGCAGGGGGGAAGTGGTTGGAGAAATAGATTTAAAAAAAAAAATTAGAATAATTGGTAATAGGTTATAAGACTCCACTTTCCACTACTCTGTTTATCCCCACAGTTGCAATTTTCATGTGCTAAATTAATGCTGAGCCCTTTCTTCCCTTATTAAGCTGAAATTCCTGCATTACAGAGGGGAGAAAAAAGTAAATCTAGGCATTCTACTCATTATATTTTAGAAAAGGTTTGATATACGGTGTGATTTTTGATATTAAAATAGGGAGAAGTGTGAATTTTACATAATATGAATTATGAGACTAGCTCCAAAAAAAGCATAGATATTGCCTGATATGACATCATGTTACATATTTCATGTTTTGAAAATTTAAAGTTCTATTTTATGGTTTCAGTCAGCAGGGAATCTAATGTTAAGCAATATGTTTTAATGGAGTTGCTGTTGTGCTTCTCTAATGGGGAGATTATAAAATTATAATTAGTGTAATCCTGCCTCTATTACATAAAATGACAAAAATGCCATTTACTTCAATGGAAACAATATTAATTATGCTGTTGTAATTAACCTTCTCCATGCCTCTTTCAAACTTGCTGCTCTCAAATAACCATGGAACACTTTAGAGCTGGCAACAGAGATTAGGGACAGATTAAACAAAATGAAAGAAGCAGGCATGGTTGATATCAGTTAACAGAGCAACTCTAACAGAGAATCCTTGGGAAAGGAGGTTAGAAAATAGGCTAAAATGAAGGGAACATGAAAAGGGAGTATCCTGTTTTTCACAGCCTTTGCAGCATCTCTCAGGAATTGTACTGATAAATGGTGCACAAAGTTTCTTCGTGCGTCTTGCTGGAGTCAGCAAACCTTTTCTGCGAAAACTGTAATGGATGGGGAGTGGCCCTGTTGAATAATAATACAAAAAAGAATAAAAACCAGCAAGACACCATTATTGATCAGTATGGCAATGTTACTCACTCTGCTGCTAAAGTTAATGTGCTATTCAGAAACTTCTGAAGAGGGTAAAAGCAAAGTTGTAACTTGCTTTCTCTGTACATGGTTAGGGAAAAATAGTTCATAAAAGTAACAAAAAGTTAGAAATTTTCATTTCAGATTTACTTCCAGTTGTTGATTCTGTAGATTAATTTTCTTGCAATTCGCAAAATGATCTGCCTGCTGTGGAAAATAGATTAAATACAAGATGTACTTGGTGACTGTGAACACCCTGATTTGGTCTTCATCTCACTCACAGGAATACGTTTTCTCTGATGTGACTTCTTTTTTCTTTATTTGGACCTCTCTTATAATTTGATCCATACCTTTAAATGCCCAAAGTACTGCGGCATCAATAGGGTATTGGAAATGCAATATTCTTCTAGGATGGACTAGCTAAAGACATATTATGGAAAAGGGTACGTGTAAATCCATGTGCATCTTCTCTTTTCACAAAGCCCAATTTAAATGAGTCGTAAACTGAAGAGCAGCCAAAGCAGTGACCTCTTAAACCCAGTCCCTGGAGAAAACGGGGGGTCAAATCACGCACCGACAAGAAAATCGAGCATGGCTTTCACCTGAGGATGAGAATGCTCGTCTGCAAGGGGAGGGAGTCTCAACACCTATGAATATTTATGCATTTTGTATAATTATTGTTGAACATTGAACACGAACGTTCATTAGCGCAGGAACCAAAACCCCACTTTCCCTCATCCAGGGTAACTGTTCAAGTCATCGGACTCCAAGGTCACAGCCAACCCTCAGTATGGGCAGAGAATATTTCACTGGCCCATGCCAAGTGTAACAACTTCTGACACAGGGAAAAAGGCAACTCAGCTACTTTGAATCTAATGTCCTCGAAATTCACATATTTCCTGGGGTTTTTTTCAGTCATGTGGTTTTTTTTTCCCCAAAAAACATTTGGCCATATATGTTTATGCTCCTAATTATTGTAAAATGTATTTGTTTAAATGTAACTTTTATTTATGTATCTTTAGCTATCAGTGTAATTAAATATGAAAATATATCACCCATATATAGCAACCATTTATATATAATGTTTGACTATATTTATATATATATATATACACAAGCAGTATACAGTTTTGGCAACATGGTTACATTATGACTTTGAATTCATAAAAAATAAATTAGCTGCCCCAGAAGCTGCATCCTTTCTGAACAAACAGAACCATTTCAATTAACATTCTTCTTGCCTTTATTCCAAAACTTGTATTCACAAAAATTAGCTGTGACTTTCTGCATAGCACCACTATTTTGCATTAACCTACATGTACCATATTCCAGATTTTGGGGGATTTGATTGACATTTCAGTTTCAGTATATTTAAAAGAAACTCTAATCATGCAACATTATCCTTTCTATTTAGTAGTCATGGGTTAGCTGTGGGTTAAATCATGGAAATATAGACTAGATTTCTCTTGAAACTTTCTCTCCCTTTTACAAACGGTTGGGGAATCCCTATTTGTTATTGCTTCTTTGGACAATCAAATTTTCAAATAGCTTTGAAACATTTTAATGATACTTACAAAAAATTTGCCACTAAAAGTACATTTAAATTTCCCTTCTGCAGTCATAAAACTTCATATTAATGCTTGTTCTGAGTCACACCTTGATAAAGGTTACATAGGGATGAAGCATTTTTGAGATAAGAATCATCTGAGAAATCTCTAACCAACATTGTTTTTCTAGTTCTAAAGTAGCCAAGATAATTGAAAATGGAAAATGTACTTGCACCTCCTCTTTCACTTCAATCTGAAATACAGTGAAAAGTTCCTGTTTCATTATTTCTAACCTAGGAGTACTGGAAGTTTTGTATTTCATTAAATTCTTCTCCTTTCTGTTTTATAACCCAAAGGTTTGCTTTCCAGATCTGGCAACCTAATAGCATTTATTCCAAAACTGCTGAGTGTTGTCCTATTACCTATTCTTCCACTTGAATAGTAATTGAGTTCTGCTTAAGGACTCTTATGCATTGTTTGAATAAGCCTGATGGAGCTCTAAAACATTTCTCAAGGACAGTAACAAGGTACTGAGCTCCTGAGACTGCTCACAGGTGGAAAGAGAATTATGAACCACATTCTATCCAAGTGGCGTGGTCAGCTGAAGAGTAAGAATCTAATTCTCCTTAAATCCATTTTATGTCAGTGAAGTTGCTTGTCACATATAACTTACTGTACATCTAAACAGAATCAGGACCTTTGTGCTTGAGAGAGCAAACTCTGGTGAGATTTACAGGTGAAATCAAATCCCTCCACCCAGAACCCATAGAAAGGTGAGGTAAAGAGAAGCATGGTATGGTTCATTATGATGCCACGTGTTGCTTGCATTTATTCTTTTCTCATCCAGAGCCGTCCTATGTCAACTGCTCTGACACCTACAATTTTCTTCTTGCCTGAGGATAACTACACTGGGACTAAACTGTGTACCAGAAACCAACCCTGTCCATTTTCTCTGAAAGGGTTATTAACACAGTTAATTACAAGGGTTATTAAGGGTTATAAATATGTAATGAACTGTTTCAGGTGCCAATTTCTCACGAAAGTTGGGCATGACTTTACTTTGCTCTTGGCTCTAAAATCATAAATGCTGAAGCTGCTTGGTTTTCCACAGGTCTTGTGGCACCAGACAGGATGTCCAGCAGCACGTGTGCTGTCAGTCAGTCTTACACAGAAATTATCAGCTTTCCCCCATGGTGGAATCAGTGACCTTTCACTGCATGAAGGGAGTTGACATGACAACACACACTCTATAATGTCTCACAATATGTATTTTTTTGCTGCTACAAACATATTGACCTTCTAATCACACAGACATGAGACTGCTGACAGTGTAACATGCTCACTACTTTTTTTCCCCTATTGTCCTTTTCAAAAATGTGTTCCTTTTAAACTTCACATATGTGTGTTTAATCATCTGATTATTTGATATCTGCCTGTAAATTTATTTCACACATGTGATCAGGTAATGTATTAATATTAATTATTAATAGTATGAATGTTTAATGCTTAATAATAAATTAAATTATTCAGAGAGTGGTCTTTGCTTATGTGTTATGCAGTTCTTACTTGCCCTAGTTTACAACAGACTTCTCGGTGATAAGAAATGGCATACATTCAAATTCTGAAATTTAGATGTGCAGCTCCTGTCTGGATACATAAACCATCATGATTTGAAAAGTGTTATGCCATTACACTGGATTTTTTTTTAATCTACAAAAAGCAGATGCCATGCATGTATGGATGTTTAGAGGCTCTATGTAGCTGTTTCTTTGTGAAGATTGTCCCCAGACATCTCAGTGGCTAAGGTGGATTTGTTGCCCCAATGACCAAGGGGAAACACTTGGAGAAATCATTTTGCTGTGTAGACAAGACAACTTCCCCGCGTGCCATTTTTCAAAGTGGTGTCCAAAAATGCCTGCTCTGCACCTGCTCCTCATGTCCTTGCCGTGCTCTTTGCCCGGCTGCCCTAGAGTCAGGTGCTGCTGAGCCCAATGTTTCTTTCCATCTGTCATTTCCCTGGTGGAAAGGAGAGCACTTGGGACCTCTCCTGCGGCCACTGCTGAGCTGGGAGCTTGGCACTAGATCCAGAAGGTCTTAAAATTGTCATTTTTGCCACCCCTCCCAGAGCAGGAGGGGTCTCAGCAGTTTATGCTGAGAACTGGTGCTGATGTTGATGTTATCGCAATTCAGGAGCGGTTCTTCAGCCAAGCCAAAGGGCAAACCTTAAAGGCAAAGTGCAGGGAAGCAAGTGCAGTGCTCCTTGCACAGAGCTCTCTGCTGCAAATTTTTAAGTTGTATCCTACAAAGTTTAACAGAGCAAAAATGTGTCCTCTGTAACATATAATATATTGGATTGTTAAAAAGGAAAACTTTGGAAAGGCTGTCCTTCATTTTGAAATTGTACTGTTTTTCACAGTTTCTACTTTGTTCCTTTTTTAAATCTTCAGGCTCTTACCAGAAGAAGTCTTTCTGAGAAAGGGAATGAGATAATTTGAGCTATTTGGTGGAGACCTATTATTAAATTATTCTACTGTAGCCATTTGCATTATCTCATCTAATGTTTGTTGATTCCTTTTAACCTCATACCCGAAATTCAACTAAGAATACCCTGCAAGATACAAATTAGTTTTATTGGTGTGGTGGAAAAACTGACTAGCCATGTGGTTCTGTTATGTATTTCTCTATTTTGTGCTATATGATTATTAATCATAATCCATACATATGGCTTTTCAAGTAGTTGCCATGTATTTGTTACTCCTACTAGTGCACTCTCAGATGGTCACTTCTCTAGTCGAATAACCAATTTACATGTGCAGGTTTGTGCATTTCTGCTTCTGTTTCTTAGTCATAAGAGAGTGTTTTTAACAGGAGGGGGCCAAATTATTTCAAATAAGAAATTTCTATAATTCTGGAAATAGCATTGAGATTCGCCTGACAGAAGACCATTCATCAAATGGTTCAGAATTTTTTTTTTTTTTTTTTGTCAACATGCCATATGGTACAACAAAGAACTTAAAGGAACTAAATCTGAAGCAATATTTCAGTTTACAATTGCACTGGGTTGGGGCTGGGATAGAGTTAAGTTTCCTTGCAGCAGCTGGTATGGTGCTGTGATTTGGGTTTGTGCTGATAATTCAGAGAGAGGTTTTCATTACTGCTGAGCAGTTCTTCCACAGACACAAGGCTTTTTCTGCCTCTCACACCACCCAACCAGCAAGTTGCCTGTGGGGGCACAAGGAGCTGGGAGGGAACACAGCGAGGACAGCTGACCCCAAGGGATGTCCCCGCCTGTGGTGGGTTCACCGTGGCTGAATGCCAGGTGCCCACCCAGCCGCTCTATCACTCCCCTTCCCAGCTGGACAGGGGAGAGAGTAAGGGTGGAAATGACAAAAACAGCACAAATTGTGGGTTGCGATAAGGCAGTGTATATTGATACAGAAAGCAAAAGCAGTTCTTCCACAGACACAAGGCTTTTTCTGCCTCTCACATCACCCAACCAGCAAGTGGCCTGTGGGGGCACAAGGAGCTGGGAGGCAACACAGAGAGGACAGCTGACCCCAAGGGATGTCCCCACCATATGAGCTTTATATGCTCAGCCTGTAGAGCGGTGGGAAGGAGGAAGGGGGGGACGTTCAGAGTGCTGGTGTTTGTGTTCCCAAGTCACTGTTAGGTGTGCAGGAGCCCTGCTCTCTTGAGGATGGCTGAACAACTGCCTGCCCATGGGAAGCAGCGAGTGAATTCCTTGGTTTGCTTTGCTTTGCTCTGCTCAAGCACCTGATTTGCTTTATCTGTTCAACTCAACCCCCAAGTCTTCTGACTCTTTCCTCCGTCCCACTGGGGGAGTGTGACACTTGCTGCGTGGGGCTGAACTGGTAGCTTGTGACAACCAAGATGTCCCAAACCTTTAACTGGATAATCCCAGTCCCTATTGTTCACTCGCTCAAGGAATTTATTTGTCATCTGCACTCCTTGAAGCCGTTCATGTTTCTGCCGGGTTTTGCCAGAGCCAGCAAAGTTTCCGGATGCCGCTGTTTGTTGGGAAATTNGGTGGGGCTGAACTGGCAGCTCGTGACAACCACAAAGATATCCCAAATCTTTAACTGGATAATCCCAGTCCCTATTGTTCACTCGCTCGAGGAATTTATTTGTCATCTGC
>VWZG01008543.1:1743498-1797154 GCA_013396735.1 Grallaria varia
TGGTCAGTTCGTGGTGTCCATGATTATCCCTCGCATTAATTGTTTCCAACCAAGCTGCCGCATTTAGCAGATAAACAGGAAACGCACATACGTGTGCTGAAGGTTCTGTCACGTGTGAGATATAAGCTCTGTTCTCGTCTCTGGTGTGTAAACACCCCTCATTAAACATTACATTCTATCAGGATTTATTTTGTTTGCGTGGGTTTTAGGGGAGGTGGAGGAAGGGAACATACTGTTTGCATTTTCTCAGTCATCAGTTTTTTCTTAAAAAGCTTTATGCTTATTAGAACTAAAGCTTCTTTATTTCTCCACAGGTCTATAGAGGTTTCTTAACATAAGAAACAGTCCTATATTCAATTTATTATTGTTCCTATACTATCTGCCATTGATTTTTCTCTTATTTTGAACTTCCTTTTTTTTTTTTTTTACAGGAAAAGTAATTTTTCAGCTTCAGGGAAGCAATACAGCAAAACGTTTTGCAGGTGGATAATTCCAAGAATGGCATAAAGAGTTTTTGCTGAACATGTACATAGCATATTTTTGAGATTCTCCTTCATTTCTTCCACAATTTTCTTATTTTGTTATTTCAGTAATTTTTTGCTTCCTGTCAGGAATACCTATTTGGATAATCATGTTTTCTTCCTGTTCCTATTTATTATTCTTAGCAAGGCCTTGACTCAGGAGTTTTCATAAATTAATATCAAACTTAAACCAAATTATACTGCTAAATTATATGATTTCACAAATTAGATATTTACAAATCAAGTCTGCAATTTTGTAATTTCTCATTTGGAAGCTGCCTTTGGTCATTTAATTTGTTACAATCTTCTATCCATCTGCAACTTTGATTATCAAATTCATTGCCTTTTCTTTCCTCTGTGCTTCTTTATATTCCATTTTTTAAATTTAAAAAAAAAATTAAAATTTATGGATGCATTTTAAAATGTTATTATTTTATTAACACTATACCTAGAATTATGAAGGTTCCAGGGTCCAAGATGGAGTAATGGTGAATACTTGTCTTTGTTCATTTGCCTTTGGACAATAAGATTACTCTGCATCCAACATATTCTGATCTTCCTATATTAGGAAGATCTTTAGGCTGTGTTCAGTGTAGGTATCCTTCTACTTGAAATAATCTCTATGAGTTTTGATTAGTAATTATAAGATGCTTCACTTCATAATTAGTCAGATTTTTTGCAGCTGGAGAAAAAATATTGTATTGCTTCCAGTAAATATGCAGAATATTCATATATATGGTATCTCATACAATCCATAATACGTACATTTATGTGTGTGTATGCAACACCTGAAATAAATCAGATAACTCTGATGGTAAGTTTTTTTGTTGCTTGGTTGTTTAGTTCCAACAGATTTCTTTATAGAAGCAATATAAAATTTTCTGAATTCAAAAGTTAGCCTGAAAAGCTCCTCCTTCAGTATAAAATAGTCTATCATTTAGGGCCAAACTGGTGAGATGCTTTTTGCAGCGCTGAGGTTTCAGCACTACTTTCATTATAGGCTTCAGAGAGGCAATCCTACATAATTGTCCATGAACAGACTCAGTAGAAGCAATTAATTCACTAATAATGTCAGTAGCCAGGGTCTCTTAAAATGGATCCCAAATCTCTAGAGGTATAAATGTCAATATCTAATACCCTTTTGTCTTACACTAATAAATTTTCTGTAACAAAAAGTGGAGGACTATCGAATTAGGCTGTGGGTCATATTCGGCCAACTAATGCAAATCTCTCATTAAGCATATGTGACTACCAGCTTTAAGGACTGGGACAGCAGAATAATTTCATTTGGGTAGGTAGACTTGAATAACTTTTTTCAGCTACCAGCTTTTTCTCCTCCAATTCTGCAAATATATTTTTTTAAAATATTTACTTTCTGCAGTAATAAAGGTTGGCCATTTTCTAGTTAAATGGACATAAAAATCCAAAAGTCAAAAATACTTGTTTGTTGAATTCTTCTTATAAGCTCCACAGTGAAATTGATGCTATTTACAAGTTTAAATTATTATCCAGTGACATGAAAAACCAAAGTTTTACTATGACCAGTATATAGCTTGAAAAGATTAATCCCTTTCAGGTAGAGTTGTGCTACAGTGCAAAAATTTCTGTTACCATAAAAATTATACACAATAGTTACACATGGNAAAAATGAAAACATGGATGTATATTTGTAAATGTTATTATCTGAAGGAGAATGGGAGAGTCAAGGCTTCTTTAGGTAAAGAAGATTTCAAAGTGAGCAAAATCTTCTGGGCGGGATGATAAGGAAGTATATGATACATTATTTATTCTCTAGGGAGGCAATTAACCACTGTATCAGCCACAAATACACATATAAGAGTTTGAGTCTTAAAATTTCTTATTTAGAATTCACTTAAAATTTCATGTTAACACAAAGAGTACAAACATTTAGAACAAGCTGGTGCACTGGAATTGGCCAATATTTGTTTCTATTTCTGAGTAAGTATACAGTAGTGGCTCTGTGTTTTAGTTGTAAATTTTTCAACTGAATCATGATTTCCTCTGCAAAACAGGTGAGGAAAGTACTTAACAGGTGTGGAAACAGGTGTGACATTGATAAGTAATGACTAAGCCAGCGCTATATAACCTGAGCCATGCTGTAGCAAGAGCAACCTCAAAGGCAACGTGTTAGAGGGTTGTTTTGTTGGGTTTAGCTGCTAAGAGGAATTTAAAAACTAGTTGGAAAAAGCAGCCTAGCAGCTTTTATGGTTCTTGCTCTTTCTTTTCCAGTTCATCTCTTTGAAGGGGTACCACCAGCATTATTTTTTTTTTTTTTTTTGTCATCGCAAAAATACGGAGCTGTTTTCAGTCTTGCTTTTCCAGCTTCCGGAGCAGAGTGTGAGGTAGGTGAGCAGACAGGGTAAAGGAAAGCACTTCTCCCACCACCGAATCTCTTCTCAACTGGTGGCTAACCTATGGAATTGTTTTGTGCATCTCTGGAGCCGGACTATGGAAAAGTAAGAATGAGCAGCTCTAGTGATCTAGAGTTGTGTGCTTTTGTAGAATATTGGCTGTGACCAATTTGTAGACTCAATTTTACATTCTACCTGAAGTTATTGTATATTTAGCATGTCCTTTCACTGCTTCAGACCCAGAGCATATTTATTATTAGTGGTTAAAATATCTTTGAAGCAGATAGGATTTGCAATATGCCGTTTGAGCAGATTTTTTAGCCGTTCAATACTGAGAGGCTGAAGCACTGATGCTGCAACTTGTTTTCTGAACTATGAGCTGTTCTTTCTATCCAGTGTCTCTTAGAGGTTTTGTACCACCTCCTGCTGTAATTTTGAGCACGATAGCTTCAGCTGAAACTAAATTACTCTGAAAATAGAAAATGAAGCACCAGAGTTGCAGCAAAAGAGGCCAGAAGATTTTTATTCCACTGTAGGTTATATGTATTTAAACTTGTGTAACGTACTTAAAGAAGGATTCATAGGGACTCATTACTTCCCTTGATACCGTAAAATATACATCTTAGACTCAGAAATACTCAGATACTGAACAATGAGAACCCCTAACTACCTTGAATGAACTGCAAATAACTATCTAAATGATTATTCAAATCCAGCTGATACGAAAACATTTCCATTTGTTAGCAGTAGAAAACTGAGAGACGTGCTTATATAACATCTCCAAGTGTTTGAAAATTTCATTTTGATTTCTTGGTCTCTCAGGCTGCCAGTTAAAAACAACCCAGCAGACAAGAACACAGTAAAACAGGAGCGTTCAGGCTGTATGGTGTAGAATAATGAAAGCAATTTAGATACATCTGGGATAATGCCACATTAACTGCATTAGTGGAGCATTTTCTCCAATAACATAATCTGTCAATGGCCTACTGTAACTGACAGAATAAAACTTCCTGTCAGTCTTATTTTTGCATATCCATATTTTCTCTAACAACGACTTTTCTTCTTTGTGAATTTATGTATTGCATCCCAACCTGCACTTTTATTGCTTCCTTATGAAAATTCAGACCTGTTGCATACATTTAATCTGTGCTCTTTCACCTTGCATATTCAGAGAGCTCTTCTCTACATGCCTCTACAACCTGCTTTGAGACATAGACAGAACTAGTGTTCCTCTGGTAGGAGAAAGCCTGGGCTTTGCAGGTATCCTTATATATGTACATCTGACCACTGGAAGATGAAACAGAGACCATGTTATAGCTTTGTCTTCCTTGTTCCCAGGTTGGCTGAAAAGCCATGAACAACATTATGTCATGTCTCTCGTGTTAAACCTCTAGCTATACTCCAAAGCAGTGGGTGGAAACAGTTAACATAAATCTGCTTGGAATCAGAGAGTCAAGCTCTCTGTGCAAGCCAGACTCAAAGCAAGGAGCTGTCTTTGCAGCAAAGAAGGACTGAGCCAAGAGTCAGTCTGGGAACAGGCTGAGAAATGCTACCCCTTCCCAAGCACTGAAGATCTGCCCTCAAGGTCCTCAAATACTTTGAATTCTTTGACACAAATCACCCAAGACCAGCTCCTGACATTCCCCTGTGTGCTTTATCTAGTGGCTTTGGAGAAAGCTGGTTAATTCTTCAAAGGTGAGGCTCTTCTGCCCCTGTCAATGATACTTCACTGTAAAGGCAGCATAGGCAATTCATCAAATAGGTATTACAGGCAATTCCTGTCTTTCTCAAACCACTTTTTGACCTTTAGGACATGTATGTCTATTGTTATAAATAGAAAAAAGTGATCAACTGGTGAAGATGTATAGAAAAATTAGCCAAAATTGGGATATGTCAATTGTCTTTCCACTAACATGTTTGCAACACAACTGGTGTGAGGTATGCCCTGAAAAAGATCATAAGATGCTGTGCACCAAGAAAATGCCATTGGGAAAGATCTGCAGCTGTGAGCAGTAATTGGGAAAGTGCCCTCATCAAACCCCACATGGTCACAAATGCAGAGAGAGATTCATAGCATGTCAAGTGTAAAATGAAAGCTGTGATATTGCAAATAGGAAGCCAAAGGAATATTGGTCAATATGCTGAAGCTTCTGGCTGAAGCAGTGTCCAAAATGTTTGTGACTTTGAAAATACGAGGAAAGAACTGGGAAAAAACCCCATGTTGTTATAGTTAGTGGAAAAAGCTGATGTAGAGAAATATTCTGCAGAAATGAGGTGCAGATGCTGGAAAGCTGGATCATTATCAGTGAGTAATACCACAGTGTCAGTGCTCTCACAAGCATGAAAATGATATACATCATCACTAATCCCTATGGATTTATTATGTCACACGGTCAGTCTACATTCCTCCACCTCCATCGGGCAAAGGCTGTGGACACTAACCAATAAAACTGATGTCCTTAAGTCACAGTGAATGGATGAATGAGAACCACAGTAACATCATGTGGTATTGTGGTGGATTAGTAGGCTAAGACACATGAAATATGTGCTGGTATAAAGTATTAAACTAATTATGAAGAGTGGTTCTGCACAGCCAACACCAGATGCTTTGATTCTGGCTACTAATCTGTTTGAAACACAAAGCTATGTCACATATAAGTGTGGTCCTGCACATTGGCAGGGTGCCCAGAGACTGTGAGCCTGCAGTAGAATGGTGAGAGTGAGAATTTCTTGTCCTCTTTTCTTGCTTTAAATAGTAGTCACAAATATTTCCCTGCCTTCTAATTCTTTCTCCTATATGTTGAACAAAATTAAGGCTGTGTCCCTAAAAGAAAAAGGCCATAGAGATCAACTGATCCTCTGGCATTTTGAGCCTCATTCTGCCTGCCAAGCAGAGAGAAAGTGGTAAGGTTTGGAAGACCTGTGAGGATTCCCCAAGGGGCCACAGGTGGGGTCCATTTTTCCTTTGTAGTTCCTTTGCTGAGTCAAGGAATGAAGAATGACTGACTGTATTGAAAATCTCTGCTTCAGTGATGCTGGGAGTGGTTTTCCAGCCTGTATGTTCTCCTGGTCATGGAATGAAGACTTGTGATTTTTTGTATTTAGGCATAAACCCACATGATGTGATTTTTGGAAACATCGTACTACACAGAACCGGACAATCCAGTTATGTTGAACTTGCAAATATTTTAGTTCATCATGGTTACTCCTTGATGATGTATATAATGAGGATTTCCTGGTCAAACCCAGTGAAATTTGCATGATTTTGTAGGCAAAAGCTAGAATATAATTTCTAATATTGCCTAAATAATTTTAGAAGCTCAGCTATAGTGATGAGAGGTGAAGACTTAAGTGATTTATTTTTTTCACCACTTATTCCAAGACTATGCTCTGCAGGAGTAGATCCACCACTGCTAATAAATGAAAGAATTGTTTTAACTTCATAGACTTATGTGAAAGCACAGTGAGTGCAGTGCTGGACCATATTCCACAAAGGCTCATGTTTGCATTAGATCTAGTTCCTAAAACAATTAAAAACTGTTACACTGGTATTTGAATGCATCATCCTTCTTCCCTGGCTGCTCTCCTCCTGGATACATTTCCTATTTTTAAATTTCTTCTGGAGTATATACAGAGAGAATTAAGACAGAAGCCTGCATTGTTGGCTATGATATTGTATGTCATATATGATATTTAATGTCATGAAATGCCTGTGGTTCACTCTTTTGAAGGTGACCAGAACGGGGATTACACATCCTATTTTGATGATTTACTTGAAAAGCGGCTTGGCTTTGTATTTGTGTGAATGTCAAACTTTCTATCTCACCTTGATAGTTCTTTACACTTGTGTGGCAGACAACCAACAGAACAAAAAGAATTTGAGAGATTTGATCTATATCTCTGAAAAGTAACTGAACCTAAAAACAAGAACCTTCTGATTCTGGCTTAGAGGGTTTCTTCCACTAGCTACATTCAATCCAAATAAAAAAAAGTAAAATTGAGAACTCTACAGTTTGTTTGAATTAAGCTCATTGTCTGATTAGAATCCCTGACTAAGCAGCTGTAGGATGTGTATTTAAGTGAGAAAGCTGTTGTTCTTGTTGATTAATCAAGGGAAAGTTTCTTGGTACAGCTACACTGCACTTGTTTTCCTGTGATCTGCAAAGAGTGGAGAGACAGAAGGATTTTTTTCCTCCTATAAAGAGCATGTCTACTATCTTGAATTTGCAATTTTATTTAATTTTAATTTAACCACCATTCATCACCATTTGCATGCACCATGTCAAGACTTTTAATTGAAACACCACCTTTCCTGTATATTTACTATCATGCATTGATGAGGTCTGTCTCTGCGACTTTTGGGGAATTGCAACTGTGTGGGGTCTTTTCTACATAATCTTTCAGCAGTTTAGTTTGATCGTAAGGTTCTAGGAGCATTACAGATTTCAGGGGGAACTCTCTGATATGCAGACTGGCAGTCTGTCTTTTCCATTCTTTCATTTTTATATCATTGCCCTCAGATTTTTGATGATTCTGACCATTTTAGAGGGTAGCTATCTGTTTTCTCCAGTCCTGCTGTTACAGCTGTGTGATAGCATGAACTGTTTCTCTTGATATGCCCCAAAATACACGTAAAGCTTCCATACATTTGTTTCTCTGCCATGCAACTTATTTTTTTTCCTTTCTTTGAATGCTGTTCTCTATTGCCAGCCATAAAATGTTTAATCTCTTTAAAACCGCTTTATTTTATATAACTTTTCTGATGATCTCAATTGCCTAGTACTTGCTAGTCTTTTCAGGTCTAGGTTGCATCTTCTGCTGGTGAACTGGAGAAGGGGAGGGACTGCAGGATTTGTGAGAAGAGCAAGAAGCCTGTGTATGTCTGAGGTGGAAAGGGCAAGGCCACTTGAGTTGTTTTGGAGGACCAGATTCTTGACTTACTACTTGTGTCTAGGTATGATAATCCAGATAAAAGTCAGTGATCACATCGAGGTGTTTTCCTGTGGATCCCACCCCGGGCAGTGCTCAGGGTAGAACTGTTCTGTGTGTTCATCAGGGCAAGAAGGTCATTATACATCCTGGGACCTGAGATGGTCTCAGGTGGTTAGAGCCTGGTGCTAGTAATGCCAACTCCTGGTGAGGGGGCACTCAGTTAAGGGTCAGACCTGATGATCCCCGTGGATCCCTTGCGATTCAGAATATTCTGTGATTGTGTGACCTGTTATGCATAGCTACTGAGGAGAATTGAGTGAGGCAAGGGATTGCAGTAAAGTAAAGGAAGGTCTGACTATGAATTCATGCAGCTGGATCTTGCCTTGGGAACCTGGAGCCTATTCCTGGAGTGTTATTTTATGCTATGAAATCACTTCAACCTGACTTTTCTCGCTTGTTTACAAGGTTCTTCCTTTCTCTTGTGTGTTATGTGCAAAAGTGTTCACAAATCAGAATTGTAGGCAATAAAGCAATAAGAATAAAAGTGCTATCTCATATTATGAACGCTGGAAAATCAGTTTCTAGCCACCTCTCAAACTTCATATGCCAAATCACTTGATCCTTCTGACCTTAAACTCCGTGTGATTCAGTAACCCCTCTTTAAAATGTATATACTACCAAATACATCCCCATCATTTTGGAGGGCTGGAAGGTTGGGAAAATAAATTGGTGTTTGGGAAACCATCACTGAGAAGAAATGTGTGAATTAAGTATCTGTTTTTAGAACAGAGTTTGAAGAGTGTGCCACTAATAATACCTGGAACTACACATAGAAAATGAAGAGAAATAAAAGATTGAAAAGTTTTTCATAAATGATTTCCATCCAAGCTGTGCATTTCATGAGGAGGCAGGGGATTCATTAGCTTTTAATACTTGTGATCTTAAGTCTAAAAAGTATCAAAAGAGTGAAGACTAAACTCCAATTACACAAATGTGATTTTCAAATAATTAGCAATGTAAGCTGATAATGCTTTTAAACATTTTTTAATGGGATTGTACATATGCATTCATGTCTGTATATGTATGTTGGCAGGCAGTTACAAATCATACCCAGTTATTAGTAAATACCTGCTTAGGGCTCTCATACACTGTTACATGGTTCAGGGATATCTTGAGAATATCAAGTTTTGGTTTTTAGTGTATTTACAGAAGATTTCTTTCTATTATTTTTTGGCTTTAGTCACATAGTTGGAAGTAGAGTTTCATCTGTAACGTAATTTACATCAATTGTGCAAAATTGTTGTCAAATGACCTTGTTAATATGGCAAATCACAAATAAGAGAGGGTGTTTAAACGAGATCTAAATGTTTAAATAGCTTAAAATCTTAGGATTAATAACATTCAAAATGTTGACTGTGCTACTTGAGACTTATAACCTTTCTCAAATGGATCCTTAGTTAATTATCTCCAAAATGAGCCTTTTAAAACATTGTGCTGTGTCTAGAGATTGATATTTAACTTTTTTCTATTAATCATATTTAGTTTTAAGATTTGGAAAGGTAGTCCTCTAAGGTTCAGCTGACATTTAGACAATTATGTTGAGACATAGCATTGATATATTTTGGTTGCTTAACCCTTCTTGTCAGCAGTTTTGTATTTTATGCAGACCTTGCTGGTGTGGCAATGGCATTTACAGCAGAGCGCATTTATTTTAATAGAACAATTCTTGTCCTTATAGTTATAGCAGTTATGACTATTATCCTAAAACAAAGCAGTATGAAGCTGTAATCAATCTATAGGAAACAGTTTCACATGCAGGCATATGCATATCCCTTGTGAAAACTGATGCTGACGAGTATGAAACTGTAGGCTTTTTATTATGAAACCATTATAAGTGCTTCACTCTTTACAAAAAGGGAAAAAAACCCATCACCACCAACAAAAGAACCCACTAAAGTAAAAAACTTATTTTCCAGTGGTTAAAACTTGTCAGCATGGCTTAGGGCTGACTACAAAAACTGGGTAAGTTACTCTGTGAATCTGTTGAAGGCTATGGGAAAACATCTTCATGATATGGGTTGAGGAAACTGGGGGTATTTAAGTCATGACAAGGCTTCTGCCTTGCTGTTGTTTATTGCCTCTTCCAGGACTGAAGAGCTCTTATTCTAGCTCCATCCTAACTCTCTGTTTCTTAAAAGAATGTTTCTTTAGGAGTAGGGGGAAGATAACATCAATTAAGATGACCCAAGATACAGTCCCTGAATTTTGGTCTCTTTAAACAAATTGGCATTTGATTGTGAGACTGGAGAGTTAAGTGTTGTTAATGTGCCATAGCCATTTAAAGAGAAATGCAGGTCCTCTCTCCATTTCTGTGCATTTGATGGCTGCGTCATGCACTGGAACTAATCTACCATATTAGAAAGTAGAAGTGGTAGAATGAAAGGTGTCAGTAAATTGGTGATGGACAAAGGGAAAATGAACTGTTTGTTTGCTGTAAATGCTGGTTGCAATTCATCAATCTCTTCTTTTTTTTTTTTTTTTCCTTTTTTTGGAGACATCAGGAATTAACTGAAAAATGCTTCTTTACATATAAAATAATTCTAAGATTAATTAACATTTTAATGCCTCTGAAATTTTGAAAACGATAATCAGTAGATAGTAGATAACATATAGAACATATTAATTATCTTTCTAAGATTATTCACTTTTTCAAATGTTGTCCTCTGAATTTTTTAACGGTGGAAACTGAAGGTCATTTATGAACAATTCATGAGACAAATCAGAGCTAATAAAGAGCCTCATGTGGAATGAATTACCACCTGCTCCCTTTTTGCAAGAAAGTATCTTTCAATACCCATGTCACAATACTGCTTATCACATTTCAGACTGATGTCTATGCAGAAGAACGTAAACAACAGGGTAGGAATTACTATTTAGTTTGTGTTCTGCTCTCAGAAGCTTTTTCTTGAATGCTTCTCATGTCTAATCTGTGTCTCATAAACATTTCTGTAAGTACCAGAGTCAGGTGCTGTCCTTGCCAGGGGAGGAGGGCAGAGCAATCTTTTCAGCAGGGCATATGTTTTGTTCAGTGGCAGTGTCCTGGTTTTGGCTGGGATAGAGTTAATTATCTTCCTGGTAGCTGGTGCAGTGTTGGGTTTTGGATTTAATATGAAAATAATGTTGGTAACAGGCCTGTGTTTTGGTTTTTGCTGAGCAGTGCTTACCCTAAATCAAAGAGGGTTTTCTCAGTATCTCATTCTCTGCCAGTGAGGAGAAGCTGGGAGGCAGCATGGTCAGGACAGCTGACTTGAACTGGCCAAAGGGATATTCCATACCAGTGAGCAAACTGGGGGGACTTGGCTGGAAGGGCTGACTGCTGCCCAGGGTTGTACTGAGCATCAGCAGTCAATTGTGTATTGAGCATCACTTCTCTTGAATGTTATTTCTCTCTCTTTTTTTTTTTGCTATTATTATTGTTATATTTTATTTTGTTTCAATTATTACACATTCAATTATTCAATTAGTACATTATTAAATTATTTTGTTTCAATTATTAAATTATTATTACCTCTACCCAAGAGGTCTTCTCCCAGGCAACTAATAGTAGGAGAAGAGGGCACAGTCTTAAGCTGTGCCAGAGGAGGTTTAGGTTAGACAGTAGGAGGAAGTTCTTTCCAGCACGAGTGAATGGGCATTGGAATGGGCTGCCCAGGGAAGTGGGAGAGTCACCATCCCTGGTGATTCTGTTTGAGTCTGGATGTGACACTTAGTGCCATGGTCTAGTAGACAAGGGGGTGTTAGGTCAAAGGTTGGGCTTGATCTCAGTGGTCTTTTCCAGCTTAGTTAATTCTGTGATTCTGTTTACTTTTCTCCTCCAAGAGGTGGAGGGGTAAGGGGATTGTTTGATCAAGTGGCTTTGTGGGGCTTAGTTGGTGGCAGGTTGGAAGGACCAAATGCAATCCTGTCCTCCTCCTAGAGGGCTTCACTTGTATGAACGCATAGGTTGATATAATGCTCAGTAGGCCCAGATGGAAAACCTACAGTGTACCAAATAGAATGCACTATGTGTGTAAAAAGTGCCTGGCTGCACAGGCACAGGCAGGGTTTGCTGCTGCTGCTGCTGCCACCACTTCTGGTGGGAAGCCCAGGCTGGGCTGAGCAGTAAGTGCTCAGCTCGGTGGCAGCCTTTGTCCCCAGCCTCTCCTGCTTCCTGCAGTCTTTTTCCTTCCAAACAGAAGAACATCCTTTACATTGCCATTTCTTTTCCCTCCAGGTGCCCAGCATTACAGCCACACTGACTTATGCCTCTCTTCTTCCTGGGGGCTGTTGGGCTCCCCTTCATCAGGATGGAAAATGAAGGGAGATAGTGGGTTGTTGCACGATGAGAGGTTGTTCCATGCGTGGGAGCTGCTGCCCACGTGGAGGGAACGTGTGTGTGTGTGTGTAGGCTGCAGCCTCCCACAGGAGCAGGGATGCTGAAATCTCTATTCATTTCCTGCAGGCACCACTCCCAGGCTGCCTGTTTTAGGGGAGATATTTAGAATAACGAAAATAGCCTAGTCCTAAATTAGTGTCATAAAGGACTTATGCTTCTGTGACTTGAAATCTGATGTTAGGTGGGATCCAGACTCCTGAGAGCATGCCAGGTTAAATTTGGGGCACAAGAGAAGAACCTGGCCTCTTGTTTATGTTGCTCACGCAGTTCAATAGTTGGTATATACTCTGCTATATATATATCCTTTTGATATATCGTTTTGAAAATAGTAAATTCCTGAAATTATGTG
Source organism: Grallaria varia (assembly GCA_013396735.1). Lineage (NCBI taxonomy): Eukaryota > Metazoa > Chordata > Aves > Passeriformes > Formicariidae > Grallaria > Grallaria varia. The sequence continues at coordinate 1,756,108 of VWZG01008543.1, forward strand.
ACAGCTAGGCAAACAATAAAGGATGTAAGGAGCTGAAATATAGAATAGGTGCCAGGATTACTCATCCTTCTCCCACTCTGTTGGTTACACTTTCCTTTAAAAGTGGAAGCCAACAGTAAATTTTAACAACTTTTTCCTCCCAAATTTCTATATTTAGATTTATAGGTAGAGAAGACTAGCAAACATTTTCAAGTTTTAGTGCTCACAGAAAGTTCAAAATGAACTTGAGAATAAAACCTCTAGCTCAGGCAGGACACAGCAAAGGCAGGATGTGTATATGCTCCAGGCCTCCGTGAGGTGCTTCATATCTGGAAGTATTCCCATTGCATGACCTTTCTGCTGAGACTACAGGTAAAAATATCAATTAATGTTAACAGTTTTATGGTGTGGCCTCTTGGACCTTGGGAACTATGCTAAGACTATTTATTCCCCTTATCTGATATTCTGAATAGTCAAATGGACTGGTTTTTGTTATTTTAGTGCTTATTAATCTCCTCAATCACTCAGTCCTACAGCACCAAAAATTTCCATTTTCCTGCAGACTGATGACATGTTAGTGCATTTATTATTCACCATATACAAGCAAAATGTAAAATGTTGATAGATGGTGGTTTGTATGAGATTCTACATTTCTGGGTTACTAAACCACACTGTTTGTTTGATTCTCCCTTTCTGTATCACTCCAGAGTGCATGAGATACGTGCTTTGTTCATGTTTGGTAAAATGCAAAGAGGGTTGGCTGCAGCTGCTCAAACAATTCTATCTGAGCTTTTTTGCAGTCAGCGATTGCTATTTTAATGGGCATTTGGAGGAAAAAAAAATCTGTTTTCACCTGAATTGAGGGAATATTTTGTGAGAAAAAAAGTTTTCTATCAAACACTGATTAAAAAAAAAAGTTTTACTTGGAATTCTTTATATGAACTTTCATATGAATTTTACTGAGGATGGTTGCTGCTTTTATTTTCATTTCCCTCATCCTGTTGTGCCATACAAACCAAATTTACAGCTGGTGACCCACCTGCCCAGTCAGCATTAGAAATTCTTGATGGGAGATGCTGTGGGAAAACCCATCAAGGACTTGTATGCAAAGATAAAACAAGCCTACAAGTGTGACAAACTATGAGAGGAAAACCATGGGTAGCCATGGTGAAAACAAAGTATTGCAAGCTCAGTTTAATGGCTTTGAATCATTTAAATGTATAGAGTTTGTTTGTGTGTCTGACCTTGTTGTGATTAATGCTCAGGTCTGGAACTACAAATAATATTCCCCTCTGCTCCACAGGAGGCTTCTCCAGCTTCACTTTTGGAGGGCATGTGCTCACCAATGCATAATTTCTAAGGGGGTGTTGCTTGATCTGGTGACTTAGTCATCCTGGCACTGAGGTCCATCTGCTATTCAGAGAGCATAGGGAAAGAGGCAGGAAGCCAGATGTCACGTATTAAGGACCTTGTCTCACTTTGGATGACACCTCTGGAATGCAGCCTTTGGCACATTTCTTGCATCAGTAAAAGGGTAATAGGAGAGCAGTGTGATCTTCCTATAGCTCATATTGCATCCTGACTTTTGGGAGGACAAACAGTTGCTGAGCAGGTCAAGGTTAACAGCCTTGCATTATATTTTGTCAAGTGGTTTATTTCAAAATGATAAGGGAAACACTGAAAGTTACCAATTATGCTTATTGTTTAGCAAGTACCTGGATCAGTTTCTGAGTCCTTGGAGATGATGTATAGCTTTAGGAGTGCATAATTTGAATACAGATTAGAGGAATTCCTTCTGGATTTACTAGAAGAAAAACTAATTCATCCGAATTTATACTTTCCTCTATAATTTAGGCTCTGGATGACGTATAATTTGTAATAATGAGTCCTTATAATTAGGATACATTGAGTAAGTAAGCACTCATAACTCAGTTTACCTTTTGCACAGTACCCCAGTTCTTTGCACAATCTACACTAAATATATGACATGCTCAGATAAACATATGACAAAACCCACTCCACCCAAAGAAAAACAATCCTCCCCTTTCCTGGATCAGCAGATGTCTTTCCAGTTAAATTTTACGTAGTATTTCACCAGAGCCAGAAACAGTGGCCCTGCTTTGTTCAGAGGTGTTTGAGTTATTTCATTAGGAAGTGAGGTGAAAATCCATTTTCTATATCCCATGAGCCAAATATGTGTTGTACACCTTTCACACTTCATGCTCTATCAGTAAGAATTTCCCAAAGGCAATTCAAATGGTGGGGAAAATTAGAGAGGAGAATGGACAGCAGTTTTCTTACCTAAGTTATGGCCTGTTGGATCTTTCACGGCTCGAAGTTTGGCACTACTGCGATGTATTGCAAATAACTGGATACTTCTTTTTTTTTGAAAACTGTCTTTATGATTGATTTTCCTTCCTAAACACATTTTGTTTCATCATTAAGGGGCAAGTTCATTATTCAATTATCAAGATTGCTGCAACAAAAAGATAGGGCAACTATCCAAAGCTTTGGGTAGTAATATTGTGTTTTTTAAAATAATCTAAGGAAATACTGTTTAGTCACAATAGATAAAATTATTAAAGTCTAAAAGGCAATTCTTCCCCTTGTATCTCAAGTTATTTGTGCTATTCCACTCTCCAAAAGATATTTTAAGCTACAAATTCTCTATAAAGAGTTAAAATTAAAAAAAAAAACCCACAACAAATTAATCAAAAAATCCAGAAGTTCTGTGTGATTAATTTTACAGTGTTTTTTCAACTAATGCTTTCTAGCTATCCAAGCATCTTAGTGTAAGAGGCTTCATTAAAGGAATACACTTTATCTGATTTGCACTTTCATGCTTAGGCTTCTATGAAATCTTACACATTTCTACAACTATATTCTACTTAAAATTAAATATTATAATGTCTTTGCATAAACATTTACTAGTTATTAACTGTTATATTCCAAATACAATATTTTTAATCAATAATTTCATGTAGCTCTGTTCCTTTTTTTTCTAGTTCTTCTTAATTCAGTTATATTGTGGTAGTTTGACACTTGCTGGCAGATGCCCATCCAGCTGCTTTCTCATTGCGTCTCCTTAACAGGAGAGGGTGCAAAAATGGGATGGAAAAGTTGTGGCTTGAGTAAAAGTTTGAAAGATCACTTACCAAATATCATCATGGGTGAAAACAACTTCACTTAGGGAAAATAGAACTTATTGTCAATAATTATAGATCTGGATGGTGAGAAATGAAGACCTAAGTACCCCATAAAATGCTTTCAGCTCACATTTTTTTCCCAGTTCCTTCAGGGAACATCCATCTACTCTGGTGTGGAATCCTCCACCCTGCTCCAGCATCTCCTTCTCTCCCCGCGCGGCTCAAATAATTCTCTCTTTATTTTTTTTTTCCCCTCACCCACCAAGCAGTGTTTTGGCCTTTCTTAAATGTTTTGCCAGCGGTGCCACCTCCTTGGCCAATGCTCCCTGGAGGTGAGTCTGGGTGGAATGGGCTGTGCTCAGCACTGGGCAGCCCCTGCCATCTCCTCCCAGAGGCAATTCCTGCAGCCCTCCCACTGACTAAACCTTGACACTGACACCCAATACACATACATATCATTCAACGTAAACATATGCAGTGATGTTTTCTGCAAACGTTTCTCTCTTTCTGCCCAATTTTCTCCAATTTGCGAACTCTGATAACTCTATGCCAAAATCTGACTAATTGTGTCTGTCCTTTGGTAACTGCCCATATACCATTTATCCCAACTCAGATATAAAATTATTTTTAAAACGGTCATCCCTTCTCCATTCTTCATATGTTTAGTCAAACTATTTATTTCTGCAATGAGTAGAGAGGTTGAAGCAGTTGCAACCGCTGTTGCCCTTCCCATCCACTGACACCTTTCGCTGCCACAAAAATGGCACTTTCAGTCCTTATATCAGCTGGACACAGACAAAGAGTATCTAAATTAACTCAGCAGCTGTTCCTTGCATAAAAGCAGAGGGCGTGTTAGCTTTGCGTGGGATGGGAGTTGCTGCGTAGTGGGTAACTCTGTGATGACAAAAATGCAGGTGGGGAAAATGGTAAAAGCACCTGCTGAAGGTAAAATGGGAAAAGGCACACTTTTGTTGAGTGATGTGAGTGGAAGGTGCTGGGCTGAATTTCTGCATGTCTAAGGCACCCTAAATCTGGAGCCAGGTCCTGTTGCTCCAGATTGGAGCACCCTAGAAACAGCGCATCATTAAAGTCTTTGCCTCTCACCCCCCAAAACAGCAACAGTTGTGACATGTCAAGGGAGATCCATTCTTAGCCAATATTTCACATATTCTTAATATTTTTTTCTTTTTTTCATCAAGTGCTGTTGAAATTTACTCAGTTTTTCACTGTTGTATACAAGCAAAACAGCAAAAGTTGTGAGATGTCAAGGGGGATCCATTCTTAACCAATATTGTACATATTTTTAATATTTTTTCTGGTTTTTTTTCATCAAGTCCTGTTGTAATTTACTCAGTTTTTCACTGTTGTATACGAGCATGGATTTCCAGCCCTCGCGCTCCTTTCTGCAAGTGACAGCAGGTTGATAAGAGACTCTGACCATTTTTACCAATTTATAAATAGCTTTTTGCACCCTTTTCCCTTCGTTTACACTTGCAAACACTTCATTTGGATTCCATGCTTTTGGGAAAGTTTGAAATTAGAAATAAATGGCAAAAATTCTCTCTGTATAATTGCCCAACCTTATTAGAATTGCAAAATGCACAATAAGTGCAAGTTATTTAAAACCCTTGTTAGTTAGAGAATATAAAATGTGAAGTTAGAATCGGAAATTAAATTGAAAAATATGTAAGATCTAGCAAAATGCTGTTCCGTAGATTTTATGTGATATGTATTTCTGTCAGGAAAAACAGACTGCCCTCTACTCCACTAGTGCTTATAGGACATATGATTCCACACTATGGCGTTATCTCTCAGTCTGTTTTGCTTGTTACTTCTCACAGTAATAACATCATACAGCATTGACATTAGGATAAAATTCCTTATATAAAGAAGAAAAATACTGTCGTTCTACATGCCTGAACTGTGTTGAAATCAGTGGAAATACCAAGGGATAAATTTAGCTTGGATGATATGTAGAAGAAACATTAACTATCAGGAAACCAATTGAAAACGTCTTTATCACTGAAATTTTTTTCCAATGTATTTTACAAGTGAACATACGAGTACCTTTTGCAATCAGTCTTGCAAAATACCAGATTTATATCTATTATGGATGAGTCAACAATGGAAATTAATTGGTCATGGATTATGCTTCAGTTCTGTTTTGCCATAATCTTTTAACCTTACTCAAGTAAGGTATTTGCACTCAGAATGACTGTTCTTCATTTTTGTTTTTCTTCATTTTCATTTTGATTTAATCAAATAAGTGAATTGTGGTGAAATGCTTGGAGTGAGCCAGTCATATTTGGATGATCACACATATGTCATTTGAATTTTGTACTGATATGGTTATGCTACTTCAGTGCTAATCTTAGAATTTTTATGTGTGATTATGGAAAAAAAAATCCATTCATTTATTCTTTGAAAATTTGCATTACCATTAGCAGTAATTAATCATTCAATGTCTTTAGATGTCATTAAAAATATGTATTTGACAAGTCTTCTGTTTAACTAGAACCATGCTATAAAGCACACAATTTATTTACAATTTCAGCTACTACTGACTTTCTAGTTAAGTCACTCAAAATGGTTATTTTCATATATCTCATTCTCTAAAAATCTGCTGAACGACTTCTTGGACAAAACATAGGTTTAGCCTTCAAAATACACAGGTCTACACTGTTTTATATAGTTTTCCTTGGATCCATCCTCTAATAAGGAACACTCACCTTCAGATAAAGAGAGGTGATCATGTTTCTTGGTATCATACTAACATGTTTCAGGTAATTTTGTTCATTTACATTTTTCCCAAAGATATTTTTATGTAGATATCTTCTTCTGTTTTCAGAGACTTTTTAAACATCTTTAAGACAAAAACTTTCAATTTAACCATTTTCAGAAAGGAATATTTTGATCACTGTTTTTTCTTGAATAACTACTTGTTGGTAATTAAAATGCACCAGTAATCTTTGTGAAGTTGAATCACAACAAAAATTTACTGTTTATTTTATGAAAAGTATAATATAATTAAGCACTGTATTAATCTCATTCTTGTTTTTAATAACCTGGTTTTAATTTTGTTTTTCTTCTGAGTGGGGAATAAACTTCCTAAAGCCCAATACTTGTCAAATAGATAATTGGATTCCAAGGTAGGATTCTCACTTTCATGAGGATAACTGACTGACAACAATTCCTAATTGCAGGATCCTGCCTGCAAGGGTGTAGATGGCATCTGGGAAGGGCAAGAATTTTGACCTTTATGGAAAGCACTTGTTACTTCATGGTTCAGCAGGACAAAGCAAAAGTGCAAGCCAGTGGGAGTAAGAGTATATTGAAGACCAAGGAAAATAATGCCCGAAGCAGATTGAGTAATTTCCTAACAAAAAGCTCCCCATACATAAACATTTCAATCAGGGACGTCGCTTGTTTTATGTGGAGCTGAGCACTTGTTCGTTAAATGCCACTTGATTGCTAAATGCTATGGACAAATTAGTAGCGTGCTCAAGAGAAGGAAATAATTAGGATGCCCGTTGCTGCGTTCATGGAGGTCTTAAAAGTGAAACATCCAAGTCCTTATAGCGATACCACCCCTCTTCTGCGTTTTCATAAGCCTTGTCATCTTGTGTCCCAAAGAGCCACGTAGGCATCTACATTTTCAGTTCATTCTTCTGAAGGTTTCAGCTTCTCCGTTCACGTCTCTAATTTCAACATAAGAGGACTTCACATCTCTCAGGATGAAAATACAACAAATTTGCAGCTTTTTATGGGGATGACAAATGCTGATGTCTGGTGGGGTAATTCTGTGTGGTCCTTTCAGTGGGCGTGGGAATCAAGTCCAGGGGGACTTGTTTAATTTGGAGGTAAGATACTGACAAAGAGAGATTAAGTCTTCTGGAAGATTTTGGTTGCTATGTTATTTTAAGCACAGAAGTTCCTTTTCCAGTAGGAAAAGTGCATAATAGCTAATTAGGCCCTTAGGGATCAATTTTCAAAGCAGTGTGCAGGAAGTGTGAGCACAAACCTTATTTGTTAAAGGGTTTTGTGAACGTACCTCCCGTGATTTGTGAAAATTTAGAACAACAAAACAGCAACCTCATTGGAGAAGCACATTTAAATATATAGAATATGATATCTTCTTCCGGGCATTAGATAGATGACCTCTATTAAGACCATGGAGCGTTTGTGTAGTCATTATGCTTTATTTCCTCAAACCTGTAAAAGTAATGAAATAATAAAATAATCTCTGTGGGCCTGTAGAAGAAATCAATCCCACAGTTTTTACCTACCTACTCTTTACTTAAAGGAGGAGAAGTAACAAAAGACTAATTTTTGTGATGAAAAAATATTAAAATTAAAATAAACATTATTAAACATGCAATTGTAAAGATAATGCAAGGATTTAGAAGGAAAAAAGGAGAGCATATAGAAAGACTCCATAGTAATATTGGACATAATTCTCCAGTTAAACTATCAGGAAAATGTTCTTTTTCATTGCTGGGGAAAATGCAATAAATGCATGTTATTTTGTAATAATGTTAAATAGGCAGGGGAAAATATGATTCATGAAATATGCAGATATTAAAGCATGATAATGGAAGTGATTATTATAATTTACAGTAATCTGAAGGTCACGGCTACAAGAAAGAATTTAGAGGTAGGTTGGTGCATTTTGAGACAGGGCAAAGAGAGTCTGCACTAAAATTCTTGCAATTTAAATAAGAAAGAGAAGGGGTGTGATATTCTGTTTCTCTTTTACTCACAAAAAAGGCAAACAGCAAATGTAGATGGAGTGTGGACTTCAGGAGGTCAGTAAAGGTTTGACATTGATTTCAGTGGAATCAGGATTTTGCCTTAAATTACTTTCCCGTAGATGCAAAAGAAAATTGTAACTTAGGAAATAAATGTAGGTCTGCTGAACACCAAACTGGTGTCTTAGCATAAGTTCCTCAGTCAGTTTTAGGCTGCTTTTGCTGATTATAAAACTATCTAAATAAATCAGCTCCTTCTGTTTTTCCAACTCCAAACATATAATTGTGAAATTCAAAGATAATGAACAATCACACAGTTCCAACCCACACTTGTTAATAAAAGCTTTTGATTTCAAACACTTGGAGCTTCTATAAATGACCACACTTTCTGTCCTGAGCAGAGAAAGACTTGTTGTCTTAAATAATTCATTGCTCAAGTGGCATCTATTATCTAGAAAACATTAGATTTCCCGGAGAACACAAAAGATATTTTAAAATATTTGAGCATAGATAATCACTATAAATTGGTGATTTTATTTCTTAATTTCACTGGGCAGTAGCCTAAAGTGGCAAGTTTCATTATACTAGATATTGTTTTCACCAAAGTGTGCAATTTTTTTCCTACAGTGCTCATTTAATGGAATAGTGCAATAGTCTCTGAATATTTCTATTGTGGTACATGATTGAAAAGTTCATCATGGGTATTTGTTGCAGTTACACTGTTTTATTATTGATTGTTGAAATTCTGGGCTTCAAAATGCCAATTTTAAATGGTTTCTTATCTATGTTTGCATTTGGTATAACAGGTTACAGAAGTGCTAGCTGAAAAGATCATTAACACTAACTAAAAACTTTGTGATCAGGTGCTTGATTTAAAATCTTTTGTTTTTGAAGACAAATTTGTATTTCATGAATCCCCTCCTTTTCCAACAAAGATTATCCAGGATGTCAATTATCTTATTGACACCATCAAATCATGTTACAAGTCTGTTCTCCAGTTTAAGGGAGATTCTAACACAAGGAATGGTTACTGGAGCTCTAACATTGACTGGTAGCTGAATAAATGCATTTATATTTAGCTACATGTCTTTGTACTTTGATAACTTTCATATAAAATCTTATAATTAGTCTTTTATTGTCTCTTTTCTGCTTTGACTCCTTGCCTACAAGGATCAAAAGACAATCTCCTCTCTTAGGTGCCACACACGCACAGACTACAATTGTTGAACTATCTAGTGTTATGGAAGCAGTCTGTGTGGAATAATTGTTCAATAATACGTCTTCCATGTGGACATTCCTATTTCAGGATGAGAGTAAAATTTTCCCATTACACCTACCAATTTTGTAATTGTATTAAGTTTAACTACTACCAGCTTCTGTCCTTCAAAAACCCTTAGATGGTCATTGTTGCAGCCAAGGTATTGCAATTCAATTTTTTTTTTCTTATCTTTGCTTGGAAGAGTTGCACCGGACACAAGCACTGAAAGAAGTGAGATAGTCCTTCCCCTCCTGCCTGTGCTTCTGTTAGATGGGGGTGTGCACTGAAGTTCCTGCTCTTTTCATACCATTTCATAGCTTACAAATGCATGGTTAAATTTACTGGAAACAAAAATATTTCAGCGCTTGAAGCAGTTTTCCAATAGATGATATGGGTTTAGTTTGCCTGTCTGCAAAACTGAGATGACTGTTTCTCCTGCATGTCTCCCATTCTCTGTGCATATTTCATATTCTCTCTCCTACAAATTGCTTACAGTGCCCAACAATATGACCCCTTCACATTCCCAAATACTAACAATATTGACTATAGGGTTTTTAAAATTTGATTTTTCCAAGACTTAAATGGATAAAATTTCTCAAATTTTCCATGCTTAGTTCTTTTCTGACTTCTTCTTAAATAATTTTGAGCATCCTGTCTCAGATCCATAGAATCATGTAAGTTGGAAAAGACCACTAAGGTTATGCAGTCCCACCATCAACTCAGCACCACCATGTTCACCACTAAACCATATCTGAAAGTGCAACATCTGCATTTATTTTTAGTATCTCCAGGTTTGGTGACTCAACCACTTCACTGGGCAGCTTTTTCAATGTTTGAACACTGTTTCCACAGAGGTAGTTTTCCTAGTATTGAATGTGAACCCTCCTGCAGATCAACACTCCCACCCACCCTGGTGTCATCTGCGCACTGATTGAGCGTGCACTCAATGCCCTTGTCCAGATCATTGATAAAGACATCAAACAGGACTGGCCCCAAAACTGGATTTCCTTGGGGAACACCACTTGTAACTCCACTGGCCACAACCCTGGGTTTTCAGCCAGTGAGCAGTGCACCTGCCCAAGGCATTTGTCCAGAAGAATGCCGTGGGAAATGGTGTTGAAAGCGTTCCTAAAATCCAGGTGGACAACACCCATAGCCTCTTCCTCATCCACTAAGCAGGCCACCTTGTTGGTCTTACTCTGAATGTAACATGTGAGACATACTCTGTATTTTCTTGTCTGTATCTGACTATCCCACAGAAAATCTTTTCCAGGATCATTATTATTTTCGTTCCTAACTATTACAAACATAATTCAACCCCTTTTCCCTTCAGTCAGTATGACTTCACTTTTAACCTTCTGAAAATTACCTGCCAAATCAACTGCCTTATTAACTCTTTAAAACCTTCCACCAGTGAGCTTTTTTTTCCCTACTAGTGTTCCCCTGTGCACGTACTAGTCCTCTGACACTTATTTCTGGTCATCTTGTCTGCTTTCTCTCTCACCTAAGGCGCTCACATCACCTCTACTACCTTTCCCAAAATTTTTTGAGGTTTTTCTGCCTGACCCTGTATGCCAGAAGGGCCCTTGACAAAATTCCTTTCCTACCACCTTTGGCACCTGCCAGAGTTGAGACAGGTTTTCTCCTATGCTTGTTACGAACCCATTGATTAGTATTAATGTAGTATAACCAAGCTTTTAAAGACTTTTTCTAGCCTTGAAGAATTTCTCATGTGACCTGTATATTCTGAGAGTTCATAATTTCCTAAAGTGACAATCAAGCTTCCTGTACCTCTTTGAAGCACTCTTTACAATGATTCTTCAAGTTCCTACTTTGTCTTACAAACACAAGTGCATTAGGAAATGCTGATAAGTGCACTCAGGTACTTGCTTAAAGCTACTGGTGTGTAAATGCTGTGACCGTGTGTGACAGGAGCAGCTGCAGCGAGAAATAAAAAAAATCGTTGTCACCCCTGAAATCCCAGTATCTTGCAAAGGAATAAATAAAATGAGCATTGGGATGTAACAAATGCTAGTTGGGGCCATGAATTTTGACAGGATGAATGGCTGAAAATCAAGTTCAAATTTATACTCCTAAATAAGGTTGGTTTATTATAGGCACACTGTAAGTTTGGCCGAATATTTATGTATTACTGAAGTCTGGGAAAAACGAGACCCAGAAGCATTAATTTGTAATGTATTGTAGTGAATGTAGCACCTTGGTGCTGGCATGTATTGATTATTTTGCACTCCCAGGAAAACATCTTTGATCAATTAATTACTGTGTTAGGATATTACTCCAGATATTACAATAATATTTGAAAGAAACCCAGTAATTATCATTGCTGAAAACTCCTTTTTTTGTCTAATGACCACAGATATCAAACTTCTAGAAACAGTACTAATGCATTTCTCCCATTAGAGGCTTCTGTAGAATATAAAAACAGTAACAAAATCAAGAAAACAGTAATAAAAGAAGTGAAAATTAGTTTAAAAATTTTCCTATGTCAGCTCCTCAGATTTACTGGATGACTGATTGTGGATCCTGGATTTCAATCTTCATTCTCCAAATACACTTACCAGGAAAAAAAAAAAATAAAAAAAATCTAGCTGATAAACTGGAGAGTGTGTTTAGAAACAAAATTTAGGTTGTATACCTTTTGAAGTAGAGGTAGTCTGGGGACCTGAATGCCAAAGTTGCTGGATCCTTCAGAATTGTTTTAATTGCCCTTATGCAACTAGTGGATTTTTCTCTCTGTATGTCTGCTATAGAATGTACTTTTCAAAGATACAGATAAGCTATGCATCCAGTGAAGTACAGTGAAAATGGTTATATTTGACACTGAAACACTATGTGGATCTGGAAACATACTTCGTTATTAAAGAATGGTATATACAAAGAAAAGGGAAAGTGATTGAGAGATTACTATTTGATCTTTCAGGGAAATAAACTTCTAAAAATATCCCCCTCTTTAATTTTCCTTTAAAGCAGCTTTAATAAAGAAAATGCACGTTACATTTGTCATCTCACAAGCTGTCTCAAGGTATAGTTTGCACCCAGCTCTGTAAAATGTGAGAGGGATCATGTGAGTCACTGCTCTTATAAAGTTTACTCTTTCTCTGAAGAGATCATGAGGATATTTCAAATTACAGAATGTAACGGATGCTCAACTTAGTATTTCTCTGTGTAAAATCCTGTGAATATGTCATTATGCACGTGCTAAGGTAGATTTTCTTGATGTTTTTAATGCAGTGGTTAAAAAGTTACTATCCTGAAGAATTGTTTTTTAATAAGTAATGAGTAAAACTGAAATTTGGGGCATTAGGGTTTATTTTGGTATTGATTCCACGCTTTCATATGTCAGTTTCTGTCAGCATATCCCAAGGCACAGAGCTCTGGTAGCATCAACATCAGAGGAAAAGACTTGAAGAAAGCTGTCTTCCCGAAAGATGCTGTCTCATTCTCCAGTTATTTGATTTAGAGCTGGAAACTCTACTCCTCAGACTCTTTTTGCCTCCTGGAGGCAGCCTTGAGGGAAATACATCATAAAGATACCTTTCAGAAGAAGAAGTTCCATCTTCATTAATGTGTTCTTCAAATAAAGGTGAAAGTGACGTGGGGTTGCATGACTTGGGCCAAATGTGCATGGATCAAAACTTAGATCGTTCTGGTTCGTATCTAAAGCAAGTTTTTGAGTACAAGGATTAGTTCGTTTTCCCGAAGTTCATCTTCAAGAGGGCAAATTGTTCTTGATGAGTAAAGCAGATGCCATTTGGTTGCCAGAGGGGTATGAAGTTTAATAGACATTTTAAATTTTAGATTGCTCTGGCTCCCTGTAGAAGTTTGAGCTGTAAAATAGTGAAATGACAAAAATGGCATGAAATCCTGACGTCTTCACCTGGAAGGACGCAGATAATTGAGTTGGACGGAGTTGCTGGAAGCTTATCATCTCAGTGCACTTTACAGCAAAATTAATATGCAGCCAGAAATCCCTGCATCCTAACAAACCTGTGCACTTTTATAACACAATGAATCTAAGCATTTCCAGGGAAGCTTTCAAGCAGGATATAACTTATATGTAGGAAAGATGTTCCGAGGGCTAGCATGTCATACAATACTTTCCAGGCATAAACATATACACAGACATATGCACATCTGTTTGAAGCTAAAAACTGTGCAACTTATTTTAAATTAATGTAAAGAATTTTAGGAAGTCTGTGCTTGAAAAAAAGCTCTTGGCATAGGAGAAAAAGTATGCCTAAAATGTGCCTAAAGATGGTCTCACCCCACAGGCAGATCCCCAAGCACCGTGGAATTACAGATGGATACTTCGTGACGTGGTTCACAGCTGGCTACTGATCCCAAAGGATAAGAGAGGGACAAAATGTAAAGTTACAGAGCTCTAATCTTGCTTAACCCGATACGATTTTTATTTGCAAGAATTAATTTATAGCGTAGGAAAGACAAAGTAATTAGCTGGTCTTGGATTTAATTTCGGAAAAGTCATTTAAAGTAAACATTTGGACTACTTCAGGATAAAATGAGTATGAGATTCAGACTCAGATCTTGAAACCTTTATAGAAATTATTCCTTGGATTAATATGAATAGCTGACAAATTCTTTGCTTTGTTGTAGGAAAAAGTAAAGCACAATCATTAGAATGTTGTAGCTGTTGCTGTACTGGGGTGATTAATCTGTAGCTCAAGACTTGAAGAATGCAGTTAGATAAATCTCTCTTTTCTCCCATTTGCATCAGGAAGAAATTGTCAAACGCCTTCAGACTGCGTAGGGGATGAAAGGCAAGGATGGTTTGAAGCTATGTCATGCTAAGTAAACACCCACATGATGGTATGTATGAGAAATATCCTACACAGAGTTCTGGAAGTCTTGAGGAGATTTTAGCAGCTTCTGCAGCTCTGTATATGACGAGGTAAAACCAGGGAACCTGTCACGAGTTATACCCACACAGCAGTGACTGCAAGACAGTGAAGAGCTACCTGAGCCTCCTGTAAACCATGTACACTGTTAGAGGGGACAGCTCTGGACAGAGCAACGTGAAGTGTAACATGAAGTACTTTACTGTGATTTTTAAGGCAGAGAAACATATTGTTACTCCATAAACAACAGCAATATTTTAAATTATTATACCGAAGCTAGTTCAGATGTCTTTCATTACACCAGACATCGCTAAGTGAAATATATTTAAAAAAAATTAAAATTAAAGCCCACTAGAAATAGGGACATCCCCATCACCTCCTAAGGGAGGATCCAAAAGAAACAGATGGACTTCCAGACGTGATGAAAAACTCCACTGATTTTAGTGAGGCTGCTCTAGAAACTTCTAGTTTAAACCAGGTCAGAATCCAGCCATTTTTTCAGACATACATTCAACAGAAAAACAGAGACACAGAAATTCACAGGAGTGATTGAAGGTCGGATGTTTGTTACTGAGGAAAAGGCCTATCTGGGAAAGCTACAAAAAAGGAAACTGTTTTCTATAGTGCTTGCATTGGAAAAATCACTCCTAAAATCTTAATGTCTTGCAATATTTCTACTAAGTTTAGCCATGTAGGAAAAATCCTCTACAGAGGAATTTCGTATGACTTTGCAATCCACATCAGCATATCATTTCCTTTTAAATCTATTTAGTGATGCATTCATCAAAAATTTAGGTGCTGAGATTTTTGTGCAGTCTGGATAACTGTGAAAAACCAGTTTAGAGATATTTACTGCATAATGCATGTGGGGGAAAGGGTATGGGAAAAAGCATGAACCACTGTGCTTCAGCAACAACAGCATTCCACTTAAGTAGTTATGAAAATCTTGTGATTTGAAAAAGTACAGCAGAGAAAAAGCAATATCACATAATGGGTTTGTATTTGATATGCAGTTTACAATGCCAGATCATGCTTTGGTATTCCCAAAAAGAAAAACGTAGACATAATTAGGTATATACATGGTATCAGCATTAATTTAAGAGCAAGTTAAGTGGTCCTGGATCAGAAAATTAGATTATAATGAACTCAGTGTGATTTCATTGAGGTAAAAGAAATTTAAACTTGATAACTCTTCATAAGAATAATAGGTACTATGTTAGTATTCTGTTTCCCTGGAGGCAAAAGAGCCTTGACAGGACTGTTTCTCTCATTAAAAAGCTGACATGACCGTGTCCTATAGGATTTTCTGGCTTCACTAGAAAATTTGCAGTCATCTGACACAGGTGTTCTTCTATTCCTAATGGATGAACAAGTCTAATTTAGTATATGTATATACAATTCAATCTCTCCACAGCTCTGTTGGAATAGAAGTTTGCTAAACTGTTTTTAAACCAGATTTAAATCAGAACTGTTTGGCACAGGATCTTATAATTCAAGCTGCATGTTTCTAAAGGAAAATGTCAAGATAATCCATCAGTTTGGAAAAGGGAGCAGCTATGGGATAATCACACACATTGGGCCAGATCTGAAGGCTCTATAATTGTACCAAGACCCTTTAACATTGAACAGGTTTTAAATTATTTGATGAAGCTGTTGCAAATTAGACTCTATCACAACTTGACAGTTAAATATATTTCTAACTATTTAATTCAATTTTATCCATCTTTCCAATGAAATAAGACCTATATAGACCTTAAAAACTGAGGCAGTAAAATATTGAGTGGATTTGCACATGGACCTGTGGACAGCTAGTACAGTATCTACAATTAATTAATTTGGAGTGATCAGTACAATGCATATTACAGTTTTAAAATAACTATCAGAACATTTGATTTTAATTCATATCTATGCACAAAACTCTTTCAACCTTAAAATATACATTAAAAGTCAATATTAGTGTAAGTAAAAAGTCCAGTAATTCTCTCACTAATTTGTATTTCTGTGCTCCAATATATGACCTTTCCATGACTCAAAGCAATTTTTTGGGAGGATGCTGCCTGAAACACAAGACAAGAAAAATGCTTTCTAGATGATCATCTATGCTAAAGAGATGAACAAACAAACACGGAAGAAAATTTCCAAGCATTTTAACAGAAAGTTTGCGGCCCATTTGAAGACAAGACATAATTAGAAGGGTCTGACCTTCTGCAAATTGTGAATGCTTTTCAAGTATGTAACTTTTATGAAGTCTGATATAGTCAGCTTTAGTTAGAATTTTCCAGTATTATTAATCATCTATCAAAACCCCAAGGGCACGACAGAGGAGTTGGTTTTGGCAGCTGAGTTAGGGGATTGCAGGCTTTTCCAGTGGCTGTTCATTGCGCCCTTTTCTCTGTGACCCCAGACTGCTGTTTCTCTGGCATGGAATTCCCAAGGAAACGCACAAAGCTGGCAGCAGGGGCAACAGAGACAGGCACTGCCAAATCCGGCTGTTTCCATGAGCTGTCTTCAAATATAGATGGAGCACAGGGTGAATTTTGTCTCTAGAGCTTTAAATTGAAAGCCTGAAGTGAACACAGACTGAAATTTTAATTCCAGAAATGCACATCACAAGGAGCACTGCATGTTTTACAGTTTATATAATTATACAACCAGGTCTCTGAGAGAGAGCTATAATCTTCATAAACATTAATGCTCATAGCAGAACTCTATGGTACCACAGAATTTGGAGGAGGCAAACAATCCCAGAAGCTGTAGGGAAGAAAACCACTTATTTTCTAAAAGTTGTATAAGGACTATATTTATTTGTGATTCTTCTCTCCATTTATGTGCCTCTGCTCTCTGTGTTAAGGTTATCTAGCTCTTCTGTGGAAAACTGACTTCCAAGCACTAACTCCTGACTTTCTTTCACTTTCTTTTTCTTTATGTCTCATGTTCATTGCTTTTCCCCAATTCTGATTTAATTACAAAAACTTTTTACTATGTTTCTACTGGTACTAGCAATGCTTATGAGAATGTGTTCTTTTGAGCAGTCTTAAAGACTAGCACAGGTGCTTTTTTCTAAAGTTCAATCCAGTTCACGGAAATAATTGGTTCTTTTTCTCATTAGCATCAGTGTTTACTGGGTGAGATTTCAGTCAGCTTAAGTCATTTGACTTCCAGCAGACTCCAAAATGATGTAGTACATTATTTCAAGGACAAAAGAACACAGGAAGGAAAAGATATTTCTTCTATATGCTTTTTGCATTCCTTTCAATGGTTCCCTAAATGTGGCAGGAAGCTGAATCAGATCTTGTGCTCCCTTTGAGTGATTACACCACAACATCCCACTGCCTTTTATAACGTGAAAATTCCACTGTTAGGAGAAATGCACTTCACCCTTTAGGGAAGGAAGAAGCAAAAATATTGTCCAAAAATGTACATTTCAGATCACACTTAGACCTAGTCCATAACAGAACTAATAATTTTGCATACTTAGTTGATTGTGTGGCTGTTGGTCGATTAGTTGATTTTTGCTTTTGTTTATTTGTTTGGGTTTGGTTTTTAGCCCAAGGCCCTGGTATATAAATTTTCTAACAATCTTTATTCAGAAATTTCTAAGCTATTTACTAACAGCTAGATACTGTGTAAACATTCTTCTAAACTTAGGTAAGGCATAAAACCTCCCTTATTTCAGGTTGAAAAACCAGCTTTCCCATTTAAGATTAAATATTTGCAGAAATATAGTTCCTTCCAGGCTATTTCTTTTTCCATGGTACGAAACCATTTTCTAGCATCTGCATTTTCCTCTTTATGCTAGTGCGGAGTCAGAGATTTTTCACAAGGTGTTGGAATGTCCATTTGTTAGAACAGACTTTCATAATCATTAAGCAAACCCCTTTTAAATCATCACAACTCCTTCTGGGTAGAATCAGTCTGACTTCTATGCCTTGGGAAGCACCAGCATCTTAAAAATGTTTGTTCTGGTCTGTCATGTAAAAGATAATTCATTATATCTCTGTCAGAAGAAAATTCCGACAAGCTTAAGAAAATTTCAGTCTTCCTATCTTATGTACTGACATGAAATAAGATATCCAAGTTCTCAAATCACTCTGAGACATCCAGGGTTTGCTCTTTTTTTTGGAGGTGGGGGCTGGTGTTGTCAAAACCTGAAGAGTCATCCATTATTTAACAGAGAAAATAGACGTATTGAAGCCTTGTGATCCAGAAATGTGCTAATCTGTTCCACTGTTTGGGGTATGCGCTCCAAACTGCCTTGCCAAACCCCCCCAAAATATTCTAACAAAAGGCAAGTTAAGTTTCTAATTAATACTGAATATAATATTTGCAAGACTGCTGTACTTTGAAAGTTAATTTGTAATCCTTTGACATTGCTGAGCATGTTGCCTCCTAAGGGCAGTGAAAAAGCCAACTACATGGATCACATTTATCCAGGCAAATCCTTCCTGTCAAGAGAAATGTTAGTCTATGCTCATAAACTTCAAATTATAATTTGAAAATTGTTCATTAATGAATTCAATATTTTCATGGCACTAACTTCATTTTTTATTTTATTATCAGAATTTTTGGCCTCTCCCTATATATACCTCAAGATAAGTGAAGATTTTGTGCAGTAGCACATAGGCCAAACTGGTATTTAAATCCATGGTTATATTTCCACTGGGGTTCTGATGTCAAACTTCAAACAAGTCTGAATAAGAGAATCAATTAAAGCAAGCTAGAACACAATAATTTAGAAGATAATCTTACATTTTT
The DNA here is from genome assembly GCA_013396735.1 of Grallaria varia. Classification (NCBI taxonomy): domain Eukaryota; kingdom Metazoa; phylum Chordata; class Aves; order Passeriformes; family Formicariidae; genus Grallaria; species Grallaria varia. The sequence continues at coordinate 1,774,871 of VWZG01008543.1, forward strand.
TTATATATTTTTTTAATAAAACTTACCCTTTTGGTGTCTTTCCAAACTAGACCTCAGAGGCCTCTAATAGAAGAAGAATCAAGTCCTCCTCATTCACATTCATAAAACATCAGTTATTAAAAAAATTAGCTTGCTAATAATACCTTGAAATTGACGGTACTGGTATAAAACCTTGCTTTTATGAAGTTTCAGTGTAGCAGTCTCAGATTCCATGGTCAACATATTCCCTCAGTATCATTACAAAGATATCCAGGGGTATAGTATAAATTATTTTCTTGTAGTCATCTTAGATCTCATTTTCCTCGGTAAAAGATGACAGAGCCAGATCCTGAAGGATGCTCAAGTCCCTGCTGGTTTCATTAGATACTGAAAGGGCTCCACTGCTCATAAAATGGAATATATATGTACCCTACCTTCAAACTATGGGGTCCATATCTTCCAGGATTCTGAATGTAATCCATAAAGTAAAAAGTAAAACCAAAACCTGTATCACAAAGTGAATTTGCAGGAGATTCCTAGGCAGCAACATGGAACAAAATGAATTATCAAGGATTTTCTCCTAAATACGTGATCTCCTAGACGGCAAAAGACAAGTAACACAATGAACAGCAACAGTGTCTTCTGCCACCAGTTGGTGCTGCTGCAATGTCACTCTGTATTGGCACAGCACGAGGGCCGGAGAATTCCTGTCTTTTTTTCCTTGTAGCACATCTGCTATGGAGAGAATGGTCAATCCAGCTTCACACTGTGTCCAACAGCCTGGATGCTGCTGCGTGTTTTGTGCGCCTGCTCTGATCTCCAAGATTCTACTCTGCAACGCCTCGTGATGTCAAGAGAGCTGCCCGTGTGTAAAGCTGTCTCTCCTTATAACGCTTTGCATGTCTCTACGGCCTGAAGGGCACTGTAGACCTGACTCAGCTCCCAAAGCCAGGAAAATCCTCGTTGTGACTTTAGCAGGAGTTGAGAAAGTATCTACAGATGATGATATATGTATTGTGTAACAACAGTGTCAGCTAATCTTAGTTGTCTTCCTTGGTACACCAACTGGCAGTGCGTAGGTTGTGCCCTTTGCAGCAGGGAAATGGGCAATGTGATGGTCCCTTTGGGAGCACAGCAACAAAATTATTGGGAACAACTTGGAGTACTTGCCACTAAGAGGACTCTTCAGCTGTGAAGTGGCAATTTCAACAATTTTGGAATTTACACATAAATACACTTGTCTTTTAGATGTAACATTCGAAATGTGGAAAAGAAATGTCATTTCTAAAAATGCAGAAATGCAGGGAGAGGAAAAAAAGAATCTATTTCCAGAAATGTTTCCAGCATAATGAGTCTATTGGAATCTTTCAACCATAACAGGTTATCCATTTAATAATCATATCTGGTTATACCAACTTCCTGTAAAATAGTGACTATAACTTTCAGTCTATTAAAATGATGCATTTTATAGGTTTTTACTTCACTGATTTTAAATGAGTTATAATCATACGGAGGAGTTTTTGAATATCTGTCACTAAGGAAGTCTTCAAAATAGATTGCCAGGTAAATTAAAGCAGTAGTAAAGCATCTCACCAAGAAGATATTTCTCCTTTATGAGTGACCACTTCTGAAGCATATTGAGAAGGGTTGAGTTCTGAGACTGTCTTGTCTTATACATTCTTTGAGTTAGATTTTATTTGGTATCACCTGTCTAAGTGTCCTGCTGATACCGAAATGATGACCATGTACAAAGACTTCTAGGCCATCTGAGGCTGAGGTAAATGAGGTACTTCATCTCATGCACTTTGTTCAGGCAACAAAAAACCACAGCATATCTACACATCTTATTGTTTGTTCTCATGTACAAAGAAGGCATGCACACTTGTAATATATATATAAATATGTGCATTCATATATAAACAAAGTGTGTGGTTGCATTTAGAAATAAAAACCCTATATGTGTGCATATGCTTTCTATTCATTTTAAGTACTATTTCCTTAAAGGGCAGATTATGTATTGTTAAACGTATATAACAGATATGAACAAAATAAACTCCCTTCATGTGTTGTTCACAATTTATAATATGAAAAATATTGTCTTTCTATATTGCTGAGAGACAAACATTTTTGACATTAAAAACTAGAAACTAGAAATAAAAAAATAACTCTAAGTTTAAATTCTGAATATGTGTATGATTTTTTTAGGTGATGAGAGAACAGGGTATACAGAAATATTTTTTATAGAACCTAGGGTTTTTTTACAAAGAATGGAAATGTTTTAAATTAGAAACAGTCTTTCAGTAGTGATGAGTTGTTTGATTGTTATGCTGTGCTTCTTAATGCAGAACTTTTCTGCAGTAAAAGGTTAATTAGTTGGGAAATGAAATACAGAAAACTATCATGAATGAAATGGTATTAAGTCTTCCTCTTTCTGCCTGTCTCCCTATCTTTTTCTAGAATAGAGACTCAAAAAGGGTAAAGGTGCCTTTGTAATTGGACATGTCCTAGTGAACTGCACTGCCTTGATTCATACACGCAGGGGGAAGTAAATGAATTTCAGTTCACTGCAGAATATTACGAACTTCAGTGGTCTCTAGTTTTGGTTGGACTTTTTGTGTGTTTTTTGGGGAAGGAGTTGGGTATTTTGTTTTCTTACTGGTCCTCAATAGGTATTACTGAGAAGGTATTTTCTCACTCCACAAGCTCCATCGCAGGAACCCATCAGAGGGGAGCAGGTAGTCCATGTTAGCACATCCAGCTTGACACTGTCAGTGCCATTGCAGTCCTACAAAACACAGTATCTGGCCCTTTTAGTTATTTGTTCGGTATAAAGTTTCAGAGAATAATAGAATAGCTTGAATTGGTAGGGACTGTAACTTAATCTTCAACTCTTTTCAGTTCTTTCCAAATATCTTAAATTTTTAGCCTCTGCCACCAGTTTTTCTTAGCTGTAAGAGGGTGTTAAATAAGAAGAAACTGAGTTTTAGGTAAATACTAGGCAATTTCACACTTTTTAACTGTTATACGTGTGTATTTTTAATACTCTGAAATCATTAATTCCAAGTGTTATTTTCATCCAGCAGAGGAGCAGAAATAGGACTACATTTAATCACAATTCAGTCTGAATTTTGAATATTAAATGTTCATAATTAAAGCTTCTAAACAATTTACAGAGCTAGTAATAATTACAGGAATTAATTTGTGAATTTCTTTAATTAAAACTAATTTTGACAAATTATAACTTGCTCCTGAGAAGTTTAAGAATAGAATTTGAAGGAAGGTTTTCTACAACTTTGTCCAATGCTTCAAACCCTGCAGTTTCTTCAGAGTATACATGACAGCTAAATTTTGATTATAGTAAGATAATTTTTAGTTTAACACGTGTCTATTCTGTACTTTCATATATATTTAAATTTAGGAGAGATGGGCAGGAGTACTAAGACATCTTTCTGATATATTTGAAGCAAAGTAAACTAACAGCAGCCTTGAAAAGGGGGCTTTTTACTTTGCATACTTGCTTTTCATATAGCTAAGCAGAAATGCATATTACAATGAAAAGTTCAAACTGATGGCGTGCATATGGTGCATCTTGGACTAGTCGAGGCACATGACATTCCCATTAGGAAGGAAATATAACCCCTAATTTGACATTATTTCTTCTTATTTTGCAAGAAAAGACCTTTAAATCTGGAACATAATGAACTTGCAAAATTAGTCCAAACTCATTCAAACTCTCTGCTGTGCGATTCTGATGTGTATGTGTACAGGAAAGCAGGAAATGTTCTTGAGCTTGTTATCAAGTGAGACAAGGTTAATTAGTGACCAGAATAGCTTTAGCATTTATTTCACTCCATTATATTTTACCACCAGTCCTTTTTACTTCCAGTATAAGATTTCCTGGTTTTAAGACGAGAAAGGAAAAACTGTTGTTGTTCAAATTTTAAGTCATTAATGAGTGTATACTAAATATACAGGGTGGTTGTTTTCCTGCTAGTTTTGTTTTGTTTTTTTTAAGTTTCTGGCCTATCTAGAACTATATTTTCAGAATGGAACAATGATTGATTTTTTTAAAGGTTTAGTACTCAAAATTACATCTGGATTTTCAAGAGCTCTGTGCTGAGCAGCCTTCAGTATAGCAAGGATTTTCAAAGGTCTCAAGGTGTAGTGTCTTGGTACTTTGAAAATAAAAGCATTTCTTTGTTATTTACATGAGAAATATACAGTACTGCTTGAAGAAATACTTGCTTGGAGATGGAGAGTATGGAAACACCGTTTTCCATGCAAAGGAAAGACCAGAACTGCTAATTAAGATCCAGCTGAGAGTTAAATTTGAACATATTTATAACTATTCAGGTATACACAAGACTATATAAGTTTCATACTCTTCATATTGTTTTGTAGTTCAGAATAATGTGATGTCATTTCATTTCTTTTTTTTTTTTTTTTTAATGTAGCTGTATGTGCAGGGAACTGAGTTCCACTTGCCACAGGGATTCCCACACAAACCTAAAATCTGTCTTTGGCTTCTGTCACTATTATGTACTCAGGAAATAGTCTGTTTATAGATTGTAAAAGACTATTTGTCGTTGAATCTTTTAGACTAAACTACAGTATTCACACTAAATTCCAGATTTCAGTTAAAAGAAGGAATGCAAAACACTAATAAAGCAAATTAATATTTCAACATTGCCTTCTATGTTTTCCACTTGGTATTTGTATATAATTGTCTGTTACTTCATGTTCTTCATAAATATAAATGAACCATAATTTTTTTTTTCAAAATTAAAATATAGCACAGCTCAGATTCTTTGATGACGGACAACAGTTGAAAACATTAAGATAAACAAAACCCAAATTGCTGCCTTACCACAAAGAAATCAAGTAGGAGAGAGATGAGCTTGTGAAAAATAGTGTGTGTATTTTCATTTTGCTTTCCTTCCCTCTCTCTCCACTCTGAAGAACAGGGATTTCATACCGCCTTTATAAGAATGTTGATTTCTTTCGGTGCACACACGGAGCCCTATGGATTGGTCTGCACTGCAGAGCACTGGACTGTACAGCAGACTCTCCTCCCGTCTGAACTGAGCAGAGAGCCGCAGTTGGAGAGGGCAGGCGAGCTCAGCAGCCAAACAGGTGAGAAATTTGGTAGGCAGAGCACAGATTCCAGCTCAAATAGGTCTGCTGTCATCCCTATGCCAGCCAGCTGCTGCTGTGAGGGGGCTGCACTGTCAAAACCGAGCAGGCACCTGGAACCCCATGGCCGAGCTCTGAGGTTGTGCACAGCACCCGCGGTTGCTCCCTGGCAGCCCAGTTAACATTGTTGTACCTGCAATTATGATGTCAATATAAAGAAACAACCTTTGCTGTCTAATGAACTGCATTTTATCTTTATTCATGTCTTGTTGCCTAAAGGAAGATCTATTCTTTCAAACTTTTGCAGTCACCTGCTGTTAATTAATAAAATCCAACCTTTAAGGCAAGTTGTGTTTCATTTTTTGGTGACTCATGGGATTGGGGAAGCATTGACGTCCTTCCTAATGGAGCAGGGCCAGGCTGCCATTCCCAGCAGGGCTGTTACACACACACTTTGTTCCTTCAAGGCACTTGGCTAATGAACGCATTTAAACAAGAGAACACTATTGTTCAATTGTTCGATTAACTGACTTGTAACAATTAAGAGGTGGCTCCCTACTATCTTCTTTAATACAGTCTTTAAAATCAATGAGATTTTGAGACTTCAGCTCTCATTCTGCTTTGATTTAGCTTAAAGGAAGAAATAAGACCCTGAATCTCATATGAGGATTGTATGGGCTGAGTAAGTGTAAACACCATCACTGTTCCCCTGAAGGTCTTTTTCTTTGTCACAGTGGTGTCATATGACCTTACAGAGCTTTCTATGTTTACTTTTATTATAGGAAAAGAAAACTAAATCACTCACATACAATATCACATACAATGTTTCTATACATGGAAATTTGGGATACCAAATGGAGAATTTATTTTAAAACAAAAATCACCATGTTGCAATGTGAATTGTCAATATTTCAAAATGTATAGCAAGTTACTGTGTAATATTCAGCATCTACATCTATGAGTACACTTTCTTAGACTAGCTAGTGTTAAATGTTCCAGTATGTCTTTTTCTGTTTTGGTTTTTTTGGGGTTTTTTGTTGTTTTTTTTTTGTTTGTTTGTTTGTTTTTTTTAATAGAATCAGACAGTAATTTAGGTTGGAAAGGATCTCAAGACCATGTAGTCCAACCTCCTGCATTACATAAATCCAACTTCTTGGTTTCACTCAGAAGAACTCTTAGACTAAGGCTTGAGTTTATCGTTAGTTGCAGCAGTTCAACAGTTTTGTTTCATCCATAGTGGAGCAGAATTTCTATCAAAAATCCATAGAAGGAGTGCTTTATCTCAATTTGGAACTTGTTCTATTCTACAATCTGTTAAAAATTAAAATCAAATCTAAACTAAGACATCTATGTGGAAGCCTCATTTAGATATTTTCAAATAAAAGGGATTTACTTGAGACTGCTAAGCTTGTTAACATACCCACATTGGGGTTTGCAGCTAAGCTTTGCTGGTTTTTTTCCAGTCTGATTTCCTTTTTCTGGTACACTCTTAATAAATATTACATGTACTATTCAAGAATTCAGGTAAGTGGCTTTCCTTGTAAAGAAAATAAATAAATAAAAATTAAATTCAATCTTTCACAGGAAGTCCTTTGCAAGCTGGGAAAAGCAATGGCTCTGTCTACAGTTTCCTCACAGCCTTATCCACCAAGGACCTTTCCCAGAACATACCTCAAAATTTAATCCAAAGCAGAAAATTGCATTCCAACTTCATTATAAAAATTTCCACACATTAAATTGCTACAGAAAAGTTCCAGTATGCAACAGATATTTCACTCTTTTCCTCTCCATACACGGTCACGAAGTGTAAGCAGTGTCGGGATGCCTGCCTGGGACTCAGCGAGGAGGCAGCAGGCACTAAGGCAGTGTTCATGCATTGTTCACTGATCATTATGCCTGACATTTAAGCAGCGCTGTTACTCCTCATCAGTGAAAGGAGAGATCAGTTGCAGCCCTGGCACTGTCAGCTCATCTCGTTGCTATGGATGACAACTGCAAATTACTAATACTTTTTTTTCCATTTTATCTCCCACACAATTCTGCCTTCCAACTAGTCTGTTCTTCAGTCAATCAAAAGATAAACCCAAAGATCCCTCTGCAGCTCGGGGTCCCTTACGAGGTCTCACACGAGCTCTCACAAGGTGTGTTTTGGGCGCTGCAGTGTCTGTGACAGTAAATAGCAGCCCTCTGAAGCAGCTCATGAAGTCTAAGCTTCTCGTAATAATATTAGCTATTCCAAGAATTGTTTTAAATTACCAACCCAGACTTCAGTACCTGGCCAGAAATATGTGACAAATGATTAATTCATTGTGTTAAAAACCCTGTTGATAATAGAAAAATTGCTCAAAAGAACTATAGGTAAAGTTTGGAAAATTTACCTCACACCAAAAGACTTCAGTAGTTTCTGCTTAGTAAAGACAAGATTAAGGGAGGATTTGGTCCTGGTTTATAGATATCTGTCATGGAACGAGATATTGACCACTGGAAGATACATAAACTGGGACAGTGAAAACACCACGGTTGAAAAACTGAAGTGTGAAAATCAAAAGAGTGACAATATTCAGCTGTACAAAATGACAGTTATATTCCACTGAAGCAGATTACCAAGGGAATAATTAATCTGTTGTTTTATAATTAAAATTGCATATGTGTTGAAAAATTTACGTTAGTTCATCTGCAAATTAGTGAACTTTTACATGGAGACAAGAACAGCTCCTACTTGGAAACAACTGTTGAAAAAAATCTGTGGCCTGTTTTATAGAGAATATAGAAAACTCCTAGTTTTGAAATCTTTTTGGTGCCAAACACCCAAGAGTAACAGAATAAATATTAAAAGATTTTAGAAAATTAATAGATCACATTAATTTTGCCTGGACAAGGCTTTCGTTTGTCATAGAATCAGAGAGGGGTTTGGGTCAGGTGAGTCCTTAAATATCATTTTGTTCCAACCCTGCTGCCACGGACAGGGACACACCTTCCACCAGACCAGGTTGCTCAGAGCCCCGTCCAACGTGACCTTGAACACTTCCATATGTCATGTGGCAATGGCAGAATAATGCTTGTTCAAAAGAATTATGACCCACAGGCTTAGAATGGGAGAAGAAATGAACAGTACCACAAAAATAAAATGCATCCACCAGCTCATTACTTCTTTGTTATTTGGTAATTTCTTTACACACACCATTATTTAATTTGCTTTCTTAAACAAATGTATATCTAGGATAATGAAATATTTGAATGCTAACCGCAACACTAAAATGAAGTTCCAATTCTTACATTTTGTATTTATTCTGTATTTCACTATTATAGGGTACTCATTTCATTATATTGAATTATCTCAGTGCTGTAATGAAAACCATTAATTTTTTAAAATCAGCATGAGTATAAACAAAAAGGAAAGAAAAAAACATGTCATGCCACTCAAACTTGATTGCTTTTTTGATAGACTTACAAAATTAGTGGATGAAGGATATGCTGTAGATATAGTTGCATTTTAGAAAAGTATGATCATGCCTTTGAAAAACTTACAACAAGGATCCACGTTCACTTGACTATGATTGCTATTACATGGAGGAAAAACTAGATGAAAGACAATGAATAAAGTGAACTTTAATGCGTGGTGAAGTGTAGATGGATACTCAAAAAATATGCATTAAAATTCATTTTATTCAATGCATTCTGGCCTGATCTGGAAGACAGAGTAAATAGCATAGATGAATTTGCAAATCATAGTCTGATGGAAAATAAATTTTAATGAACATGGGCTGGATCAATGGGATGTCTGGCTTTTCCCCCAGTGTTATGAATGGGTCATCACGTTACTGTGACATCTAAAACAAAATGCAGTAAATGTGCTTTTGTTCAACTAGGATCTCCAAACAAAAGAGAGAGAAACTAAACTGAACACGTATCAGAAAATTTGCTTTCTCAATGATTCTCTATTGAAAGCCTAAATGATTCCTATGTTTTCTGGCTTGAAAAAAGTAAGTCTAATGTGTATTTTCCTTCCTTTTTTATGAGTCCTCATTGATTTATTAACTGAAGTTACCCTGTACACAATTTAAAAAAAAGCACAGGAGTCTGCTAAGCTTTGTCTGAGCTGGGTTAGAACACAACTGGGTTGAGTCTTTTGTTAGGGGAATTAAAATGACTCTCCAGCTTTGTGACCCACCTATAAAAATTCATTTTATGAATTCCTTAAGGATAAAATCTGCTTTACCAATTTTGATTACCAAGAGAGAAGATTGTCTCTGGTTCTGTTTTCTCACTTTGATTAAAAAAAGAGTAGAAGGTGCAGCTCTAGTGCTGGGAGAGAGGGAAGGTGAGAGATTTAGATTTCTTTACCCCTTTCTCTCCTTAAGAGCTGACAAAATTGGAAAATGGCAGTGATGGGAAATGGCTGTAGCCACAGCTGTTTGTGTGTTTGAGGTGACTCCAGGGACAACTTAATCCCCATGAGGAGTAACAGAAGAAGCTATGGGAAGTATTGGACTATAAAGCATATTTTTTCCCTTCAACATCTGCTGAAATTGGCACTTTTGTTAAACTGTCTTTCATTTTGTATTAATTTGATCTTCTTGGAATATCATAATTACAGTGCTTCTGTGGCCCAATAAATGGAATTTTGTCAATAGTAGTTTCTACTGAGGGGCTAAAAAACACTGAAACATCTGCAAGTGGACCAAAGACTGAAGAAACTGTCACTATGGACATCATATTCCTCCCAGTAAGGATGTCAGGATGCTGCTGATAAACTGTTCCATGTCTCGCCCTTTCCCAATCTCATTGAGCAAGACTGAAGCTTGGGTCCCAGAGATACATGAGAGAAGAGAGTCTAGCACCAGAAAAAAAATAAGGAGTAAATAGAAGGAAGTTTAACATCACAGTTTTACTACCGAAGAGCGTTTTTTCCTATATTAATTAATTATTTAGATTATTAGACTGTTGAAATATTAATTAGAATAACAGTAAAATTGCTATTTATGTGTATAAGGTGTCTTTCTTTCATACAGAAAAAGATTTTGAGCGAAACTCCTGTTGCAGTGTTTGGAAGTTACGAAAGGGAGTTGATCCATGCATACTAAAAAAACCCAAAAAACCCATAAAAACATTAGATATGTATGATGTCACTGATGAAAGAATGCTTAAAGCATTTTATAACTATTAGTTGGGTATATTTATACATTTAGAAACCAAATAACTAAAAAGAGAGAGAACTTTTTGTCCTATTTCTAAATCCTTTCAGAAAGGCTTTTCTTTGTCAGCTTTAGTCTGGGTGTTACCATCATTTTGGAAGCATTACCTCCATTCCTAATCACAAACACTTATCACAGAAAACAAAACAAAATAAACCAATGACTAATCTAACAATAAGAAATTGTTCTTTTTCTCTCTTTTTTTCAATTTTTGGGGATTTATGATTTGAATCCTTTGAACTGTGAAGTATTACATGTGATAATCTCTTAAGAAATACAAAGATACTGAAAATAGATAATACAGATATAGACCTGCTGTTTGATAGTGGGATCTTACCCCATCCCTTCAATATATTACTAAAAAAATAATCCAAATAAACCATATTTATTAATATTTTTATCATCATCATCATAACGAATAACCCATGGAAGATTATAGAACTTATGTCAAAGTAAGATACTTCTCTGATTAAAAGTGATTGATAAACATACCTAATACTTTGATTTTCCTTTTGATAGGTTTAAGAGATGTATTCAGTTTCAAGACTGTCTTAAGGTCAGGCTCCCTCTTTTGATTCCCACTGAGAGTCTTATTCCCCAAGTTACTCACTGAATACAGTATTTCTCAGTATGATTACAGGATACTTGATCTACCCTTCTTTGCTCTTTCTTTGTACAGAATTTCCCAAGGAAAGGCTGTGCCAGTGTTTCTACAAGGCTGAAGCATGTACAGAAATGAATCACTCAGTTGAAATAATGGCTTGAAATGCCACCTATTTCCCAAAATACAGTTTTGCCTCTTACTTGCAATTGCCTATACACTCCAAGTGTTTCAAGGCGCTCAGTTTTGTTTTGTACGGTGTTTACCAGATGGTTTTCTCAAACTAAGAATTATCAGCCTAGACTCACCCATGGTTATCAGGCACCAGGCTCACCCAGCTATCTCAAGTTACGTAGAACCCATTCATTTTGCCATCTTGTACTGACTTGCATTTGTCATCAAAATATATTAAAATAAATTGCTTTGTACCTTTTTTTTCCCTCCACTGCTAATCCCTCTAATGCATATTACTGTTTATACTGAAACACGCAGTTGTTTTATAAACAAGCCTTCTCTAAGTGATTTGCATTGACACAGGAAAAGTCACAAGATACTAAACTGTATGGAAAAATAAGAAAGATCCCCTGCCAATGTGTGGTCCTTGCATTTCCACCCTATTTTCAAAATGAAACAACAAGATTTCTTGTATTTTTCTGCCTGCAGGTCTTGTCTGAATAGGAAAAGAGAAATACATGCAAACTTCCTGTCCTGCCACAACTTTTATATGAGCTGCAGAGTCACTCTTACAGCAGTGTCCTGGTGGGGCAGCATCTACTGGTCCTCTGCTAATAGACCTGCTGATTCTGGGCATCCCAAAGCATATAACGCATAGCAAATGCAAGCATACTCCTGTCTGCTAAATACAACACAGAAGTGCACCAGCCACTTGAGGTGTAACCTTGACAGAGTCTTCACTCAGTTAATACCATGGCAAAATTAAAAATCGGGGGATGGGGGGGGGGGGGGGGGGGGTGATTGGGGGAAGACCTGCCATAGAGAGAGAGAAAATAATTGCAGCACTGTTCACTAAGGAATAATAGATCATATTTTCATGCTACTAATTTGCCTTGCTGCCCCTACTAACAGCCTCTGAATCCTACCTAATTGCATCCCTTCGTTCCTTTGCCAGAGCACACTGTCATGTCTGTTTCTGTGGCTGTCTTTTGCTCTCATTGTATTCACTGACAAATGATGGGATGCTGAAGCACGAAGAAATGCAAGCTGCATTACATGAAGTCTTCAGATCACTGAAATTAGCCAGTTGGCTGTGGAAACCTTTCCTTCCACATGTTGTTACATTACTGAGGAACAAAAGTGTTTGTACAGAGTAGGTCAAACTTCATATTTCTGGATAAGAATTTTGTCTCCATTAGCTTTTTACAAAAGGAAACACTGACTTTTCATTTTATCTCATTCTGTTGTTTCCAAACCTTTTTCTAAGGTAAGAAAAATGAATTACAGCTATCAAACTTTTTCAGATTTAAATTCACCATACACCCAGTACTTTCATTGCTTGCACCCTTAGATATGAACTTTGGGGAACTACAATTCTGTCTTTAGATAAAGTTCTAAGTTTAAAAGGTCCAGCCAATTATATTCTTTTGTACATAAACTTCTCATCTGAATATATGAGAATGAAAAAACCCGGGGGGTACCATTTACTCAAGTATTTTCAGCACACCATTAATGGAAATATTTCCCATCACCTTTATAATACCATGAAAAAAAATATCTACAGAATAGGAAACTATAATGTAGACACAACAGGAAAACTATGTTTTCCCATTTTGGAACTTTGTGCATCTCCTATGTATAATGCTTTTTAGTATTAATAACTGCTCTGTTCATCATGCTATCAGCATATTCAATAACCTGTTGTTTGCTTATTGTCTTCTAATGCAGTCTTTAGGGTTGTATTTCTACATATTAGCAGATCCAAACTATGGGAGATAACAAATATTCACAGAGGATTTTCTCAAATCTATTTTGTGCTATCTATTTGCTATAGAAAAGGACCAGTATCTGAATCAAAGTTATCACACGTAGTCATCCAATTTGATCAACATAGTAGGAATAGCATAAATATTCTCTCTACAAATTATTCTGGTCTCTGAAATAAGAATATGCATATGATTCAGGAAGCCTAGAATGCAGATAATCTTTCATTGGTATGTACATAAACTGTATGTTGATTTTCTGTCCAAAAGTTTTTCAGGTTATTTGTTGTGACTTGTCTATTATTTATTAGTCATCAATATCACGTTTTAGGAATTGATTTCCAGTTTCTTAGCTGAAGCTGTATGGTAATTTGGAGTCAGACTGTAGCACAAAGAAAGTACTTTTATACCGAAAAGAACACGGACAAGAACCAAAGTGATAAAAATACAGTTGCAAAATTATAATTTTTCGCACTGCCAGGAAACTGTCTACTTTGATGACATTCAACTGTTTTATTAAGAGCCTGAAAGTTTAACCTCAGAGTTTAGTGTGCCTCAGACCCAGGGGGTTCCATCCAGCCCCAGCAGAGCCGCTCCAGGGCAGAGCTGAGCCCCACAGAGCGGTGTCTCAGGGACAGCCTGTGGAAGGCAGGGCAAAGCGCTGCCCGTCAGTGAGCAGTGAGGGGAAAAGCGTGAGGAACAGCAGCTCCTGAGCACCCCATGTCAGAGCAGTTATGTCCTGCAGCCACCGGGGAGGGCCATGCTAGAGGAGACGTTCAGCCCATGGAGGATCCCATGCTGGAGCAGGTGGAGATTCCCTGCAGGAAGCTGCAAGCCATGGAAGAGCAGATTCCTGGCAGGAGAGGAGCCCACACAGGAGCTGGTTTTCTGGCAGGAACCTGCAGAGAAACCTGATGGACACCACTCCGCTGTCAGGTTTGTGTAGAACTGCAGCCCAAGGGCAGGACTCACACTGAAGGGCGGTATTCATTTAGGTTGACTCCCAGACAAACCCAAACATCACCCCAACAGCTGCCCCTCTCCCAAAAGGGAAAGGAAAAAAAACCAGCAGCAAAAGAAAATGGCAGCAAAGAATATATATTTACATATATAACATCATATACAATTAAACACTATGAACAGGAACCCCAAACAACCCCAAGAGGGAAATGGGGAAAAGGGAAAAGGGAGAGAGGACAAAAAGGGGTAAAACCACCACAGATAAACACAATCGGAACTCAGGGATTAGCTGAACAAAATAACTAATATAATAAAATCTCACCGACTTCCCTTGAAGAACAGCAGATTCCTTCACCTCCAGCGCAGGCCTGGACAGAAGAGCCCTCAGAGAGGCCTCAGCCCACGCGGGTCAGCGAGGCCCAAACACTGAGGGGTGCCACCTCCGATGTGACCCAAAAGGGAGGGAGAGGAGAAGAGAGAAAGAACCTCCCTCTCAAGTACTTACATACACCTGGTTACACAAGGGAATAGGATGGAATACTTCCTTAGTTTTTGACCCCAGTTGTTAGGGAAGGCCTAAAAAAACAACAAACCTCCCCAAGGCCTGAGATTTAAACTCCCCCAAGTGACTCGCAAAGGACCGTGTCTCGAGGGTGGAATTCCACACTGGAGCAGGGAAACAACACAAGGAGAAAGGAACAGCAGAGTCAAAGTGTGACGAATTGACCACAACCCCCTTCCAGCACTCAGCGAGAGAAGGAGGCAGATCCTGCAACAAAGGGATGGAACTGGGTCAGAAAAGAAGGAAGGGGTAAGGGTAAGGTGATGTGATTTTGAGTTTCTCACAATCCTACTCCCTTTTTAATAAGCAATAAATTAAATTAATTTCCCCCACATTAAGTCTGTTTTGCCCATGGCGATGGTTGGTAAGCAATCTGCCTGCTTTTGTGAGTATTTTCTCCTTCTGTCCTGTTGAGGAGTGAGCTGGGGAGTGGCTGGGTGAGTGTCTGCCAGCCAGACAAGGTCAACCCGCCACACTTTCAAAGACAGTTAAAATTTACTGTCACTCAGAACCTGCTCTCTCCTTCTGAGGCCATAAACTCCATACTGTTGTCATGAAATTAATGCACAGTACATTTTCACTTTTCAAAAAGGCGGCAATGTTATTTGAGGTGGATGCAAGACTTCTCTATGCACACTTCTAAACCAAATGCTCACATGCATCTCAGCCCAAACTTTCCAGCAGAGTTTGAAGAGTGTTCACAATATTTAGGTATCAGGAAATTTGGGCAAATTTTTTAACGTAAAAGGTTTTTTTCAAGTGTAAGAATAAGATCATGATCTTTTTACCAATATTTTTAACAACACAGGCAGAAAAGTAACTGAAAAGACAGTAGTAATAAGTTAATTTTTAAAGTGTTTCACTGTTCAAGAATATGCCTTCATGTTTTAATTCAGTGATGTTTTAGAATATTTTTTTGGTCAGGAACAAACTTGCCAATATACAAGTTCTGAAGTTTTCAAATGTATTATTAAGTTGGGGAGATAGAAATAATTTGCAAAGAAGTTGTAGTTTTTATAAAAGATATTAGTTGAAAAAATTTAAAGTAACTACAGGTTCTGCTCAAAGCAGTAGTTCTATAAACTTCAGGGGTTTTCACAGTATTATTGAAAGAACTGTCAACAATGACTCAGTATTTTTGTATTTCATTTATTACACACTGCAACTCTTTGTGATTAAACTTAAAATGAAGAAAATTATTTCTGATTAATTTATAGTAAATTTAATCTTTGATTAACATTTTCAGAAGGCAGAAAAACAAATGAACATGCTATAAAACATGCTAATGATGATCATGATAATTGAGAATGTTCTTAGAATAGATAATATCTTAATGAAGACATCAAGACTTTATGTAGATAAACCCTTGTAGAATTTATAACAGGAAGAAGAATATTTTCTTATTTTTGAAAAATTGTAGTGTCTTTTAAAACCCTTCTGCCATGAAGCAAAAGAGGAGAATATTCCCTTGCCAAGTTTTAATTTACATCAATTATGATGCTACTTTGTTTTTTGCCTCTTTCCATATCTGTTCATCCATTTACCTGGCCACTAGGTCTTGTCTTTATTAATATTAAATCTCCCCCACTGGCTGAAAATTTCACCAAACCTCTCTTTTTCATTTCACTTTAGCCTCGGTTATTTTATTTGCTACTGTTTGTAAATTGCAGTCAAAGCTGAATAATCACTTTAAAGTTACCAGCAACAGATGTGAAGCTGCTATTCCAAGCACAGGAAAAGAGAAACTGTATGGGGATTTCGGATTAATTGGTCATGAAATCACCTAAAAACTTCTAAAAATCATTACTGAGGTATGACTCCTAAAAACCGTCACTATATACAGACCAATGATTCCCTTAAAAAAACAAAGAACTACCCTCTGTGCCTCCAGTGATCTGCAAATGAAAGCTTGAGAACTACATCCTAAATGAAATGGACAGGATGTATATAAACCTTTCTTTTCGAGATCATTGATAGGAATATGAGAATATAAAATGGTGAGTAATGGTTCATTATGAGATGAATACCATACATAATAAAGTAATTTCAATTCAGATTGTGCATCTGGGCCCAATCACAATTTGGCCAGAAGATCTGTTCTGAAGTAGGAAAGAAGAAAAAAAGGACATAAGGGAGTTAGGCACTTAACAGCAGAATTTTAAGAGTATTTAGCTTCTCTCTGCCATCTAGCAGCCCACGAAAAAAACTCATCACCCAACTTGCACTGGATTTCACAGAGGAACCATTCCTGTCTTCAAAAGCTAAAACCTGGTCTCATTTTTTTTCTCTTGGACCACCTCCTGCATACCAAAGTCTCCTTGCTAGCAGCTATTCTTTATCAACACCCACCCTTCATGTTCTGAAAGTTCAAATGTAACCAAGAAATCCCTAACTGCATTCCTGGGCACCTACTATTTTGTTAAATGCTCAGGTCTGTGTATCCCAGAGGCCCTACTATGTTTTCACATAGAAAGACTTTTTAAAATTTATTTATTTTTTAAACTTAATACGTCTTCTCATAACATCCCTTCCCGCTTGCAGCTGGAGTTTCTTTTGCTCAGTTAACTTTAACTCATTTAACCTTTGATGGGCAGATGCTCCCCACCAGGTCTTAATAGAGAAACTAGTGCTGAGCTCCTGGTACAGCTGTATTAATCAGAGAGTGTAAATTACAGCCCAGGGGAAGGGTGGAGAGCTTTCACGGGCAGCCTTCTCCAGAAAAGTCTCTCTCCTCGGGATTGGTTAATGTGGAAGTGCTATAAAGCAAAGGCTGGAGGTAGAGTTTCATCTCTCTTTGCTTGATGTTCTTGCTGGGATTAAAGCAAATGGGGTTCTGCTACCAGAGGCATGTGACACTACTTCAGCTTCCTGTAAGTGTTTATGTGTTTTCTAACATAATGGATTGCTCTTCTTACTTTCAAGACAATTTGGAAAGGATTGTTGCTGTGGGTTCTTTTGTCTGCGGGCTTCTTACTTGAAATGCTCCATCTAGGAGATGGGGGGACTGGTTAAAAGCTTGGAATGTGAATTTGGGCTTATGAGTTTCATTCTGTAGCTGCATTTGTTAAGTATGAGACCATAAACTCACAGGAGGGAAAAGAGACAGTTATTCCTTTTATGTGTCTTTGTCTTAGCTTCTTTGAGTGTTTTAAAAAGACTTATAGGGTTTGTATCTGCAGATAGGTGAGGGTGGGATGTACGTCCTTTAAAGAGAGGAAAGTACTGAGTTATAACCTTTCATTGTGGAAGTATTTGTGCTTTTGGCTACAGGCTGAGGACTGGCTTTTAGGGTGGAGCGGTTTTTAAGGTGAGGTAGTGACTTCAGTCCTAGTTAGTGCTTAATACTTAGCACCTCCTTCTCCTAGCTGAATAGCACTTTCTGTCCTTGTGTTTTGTGTCCATCTCTGTGTACATATGTACCTTTTATATGTGATGTAAAGTGACAACTGATATCAAATGATATTGACAGGCCTTTATTGAACTTAATTACTCTTTGGAGACTGGCATGAATCAATCCTCATAAAATTCATCTGTCACTTTTTTGATGTGCCACCTTTAGCATGGAGAAGATGAAGGTAAAAGTCTCTGAGAAAGGAGAAATTATTCTGTTTTACCAGCTACACTTGATTTCGTTTTAAATTATTGTTGAGACTCTGTTAAAGTGAAAATTGTCATCAGCTTTTATCAGTGAAAATAAAGATGAGAACTCAAGGGTGATGTTCAGTTTGGCTGTATTCTGCAGTGCAGTAAGTACTTGAACCCCCATTAAAATTAGTGAGGTCCCTGAAAATGCCCTTGCTGGTGTGGCAGGTGAAGTTTTTTGCCAGGATAAAGTTTAATGTTTAGAGGTGTATTAAATATCTTATGCTGTTTTGGGTGGTTGTGTATGTTGTGTGTCTTGTTAGGTTTTTTTCAGAGGGTTTGTTTGTTTTTGTTTGATGTTTTGGGTTTTTTGGTTTGTGGTTTTTTTTTGTTTGGGATATTTTGTATTGGTTACACAAAGCCAAGCTTTGTTTATTGTAACTGTATCATGAGAATCTGGAAAACAGCAGGAAAAAACCCAACAAAACTGAAAAACCAAAAAGGATATGTTAGCTATGCTGTGCTAATGAAAAATGAGGTCTTTTTAAGAGGTGCCTGGTTTGCAGTGTTTCTCAGGAACTCAACCAAAAAATTCCCAGTAGGTTAGGGGAAAAATAGAATAGGTATCAGCCATTGGTAACATTGCGCATTTTGGTAAGAATCTTTCCACATTTCTTGGTGTAAACCACTGTTTAACAAGCTGAGGATGCTGAATGAAGGCAGATTCTTTTTTTTTTTTCTTAGTATAATGTGGTGGCTATTCTCTTAGTTGAAAAATTTTCCAGTGAAATGTGATTTGGGGCCATCTTAGAAGAAATTTATGAGTAATGTGTTTCAGTTCCTTTCTGTCTTGATGTTTTGTTCTTTCTTGTCTCATTCAATAGGAACTGCTTTTGAATTTATGCTTTACCCGTTCTTATCACTTGACCAGCCCGTCACTGCTTTGCCTCTACAAGCCAAGGCATCAGCTGATGTGCTAAAACTTCCCTTTTGCGCTGTTAAAGCAATTCATTTGGAGTAGTCTTCTAAATTGGGTAGCATTTTTGTCTGCTCCTCTCCATTCTCACTGAAAGGCTGTTCCAATTCTGATTTCAGTCCTTGAAATACCAGTTAAACTCACGTGACTTTTTCACAAGCAGTGTGTTCCCAGTTTTTTCTTTTGTCCATCCTCTTCTTTTGTCTTCTGTGGATTGGTTGTGTTAGGTGTTGATTTTTTTTTAATTAATCCTCCTCCAACTTCTACTCTAAAGACAAGTATCCTCTCTTGTGTTTCCTGTTGCTAGGCTGCCTGACTCATGCTCATTTAAGACACATATATATAGCATAAAACAGTACAGTGTAGCAATGTCCAAGCTCGCTTGCTGTGAGGTAGAAGCACTGTTTGCCCCAACAGTGGAATGTTCTATCAAAGTTGAATTACCCTACAGAGAATTAATTTATTTTGGCCAACATAACTACCTTTAAAAGTCATCACAGTTCATGTATGATCTTAAGCTATCCTTGATGGCCTGTATTTTTAGATACTCTGCACATCCTTTGAGTTGACCTGCTTGTAGCTTGTTCTAGTCTGATAATTTTTGTCTTGATTTCTTACCTTTATAATTACCAACTTGCAATTTACTGGAAGCTGCTTCTTACCCCATTTGCTGCTAGAAATTAAAGCGTCACACAGCCATTCTTTCAACCAAAGGCTGGAGCTTGAGCTTTTCTTGTGTTCAGCTTCCTTGACAGATGTGAATACCTTGTAGTGAGGTGTAGTGGAGTATATGTGCACTGATTAATTCCTTTTGAGTCTTCTTGAAGAATGTACCAAGCATCATGCAAAATGATGTCCAGGGTTTTAAAAAGGTGCTTACGTTCTCTAACCTTATTAGCTGCAATATAAGCTTTTTCAAGCAGTGCATTAAGCAGCACAAGTAAACATTTGGAGCTGTGTCATTTGGCCATTCTTTTCACAACTAGAAAATAGGAAGTGTTTCCTCAGAAATATTCTAGGTTATTTCTTTTTCAATGTGTTTAGCCCTATTTATGTGCTTAATTACCGAGTGAGGAGATGAAGTTTGCACTTGAAGAACAGTGGGATTTGTGATGATCTGGTTTCTTACGGAAGGTTTATCTTGCATTTTTGTACTTGCTCCTGACAAAATTGCCTACTAGTTCAAGCAATGTATGACTGGGAAAATAGAGCCAAGTTTTAAAATAATTGTAGATGTTCTGTGTAGAATACCGATGAGAAGATGATAAAAGGAGTAAGAAATGTTATGCAAGTCCTAACTGAGCTCTGTTTGTGATCCATTGTGGCAAAACATTATCTTTGTACATGATGCAATTACTTCTATCTATATGACTATAAACAAATACAATACTAACACAATCCCATCCAGTTGAGCACATGGAATGTGTATTACTAATATGAAGATTATTTGAATTAGATTGTCTTATAAATGAGGATTAGTGGTCTGAAACAGGCCTTATGTGGTTGGATGAAAAACCTTATGAAGTGCTGTAAACACAGCAAGACAATATTCACAATTGGACAACTCTCTCCATAAATTCAGGCTTTTAAATCTTGTACTGCTGCACAACTCTCAAAGGATTTTCCACTAAGAGTGCTGACTTGCCAGTAAACTTCTGGCATCTCAGCATGGCACAACCTGAGTCAATTGCTAGTTTCTCATCTGGATAGCAGTGAAAACCTGCTGTGCATTCAAGCAGGGAACTTGCTGGGGCCTGAGAAGGCCAGATAGCAAAGAATCCTAACAGAAATTCTGTGAAACAAACTTGGAAGAAATTTTGAAGAGGTCACTTTTCACTTCCAGTCCCAGGGTAGAATCAAGTCTTTCTGTGTTATTCCTGATGCATATTTGTCTGGCTTGTTCTAAATATAATGATGGAATTTTGCCTGTCTCCCCAGGCAATCTTTTCCTGTGCTTAGCCATCTGTAGTGTTGTGTACTTCACCTGCAAGTCCCTTGTTCCTGTAAGCCCACTGCTGATTCCCTTAACTTCATCAGATGTGAAGAAATGTTTATTCTCTTCGATTTAAAAATTTAACATGTAAAAGATAGAAAACCTGTTATCACATCTTCAGTCTTTTTTAGACCCCAAACTATAATTTCCTTTCAACTGTGATCCTGCTTGTACTTCGCTTAAAATTCTTTCCCTCGAAGATCCCAACCAGTGTGTATGTTTCTTGAATCACATTATCCAAAAAATGGAACCAGTTTTACTCTGCATTATCACCACCAAGTAGCCGATTACATCCACAGAGCCTACAATATCCCGGGGTCAAAAACTGGGGTACTTCACAAATTGGCATCTTGGTTGTGCTCCTCGTGTGCCCTTTTCTTGCACGTTGCATTGGTCTTTTGAGCGGCTCACTAATGAGATGAAGGGAGAAAAACATGAATAGGGTGGGGGTAGCACAAACTCTCCATAGTAATTCTGTTGCACAAGATGGAAAATACTTTGTGTTGGAAATAGTCTGGTTCTGTAGACAGCATCTCAAAGTAAAAAGCTTACATTGCTCCCCTCTTCACCCCTTCTAGTGGGATGACAGAAATAATGACTTGATATTTGGCTTTGGTGAATCATGGCCTTGGTAGCAGAAGTGCTATAATTATTTCATTGCTACTATCACAGTGTTGTAAATATTAAATTCATAAAACAATGTTTCAATAGCTTTGAGGTTTTGACACTTACTGAGAAAAGCCAGGGAGTTCACAGTTAATGTTTCCTCTCTTTAAGTTAATTTCTTCAGTATTTTCAGTACACTTCTGCTTTATAAGCCACAGATTGCCATTATTACTAGAATAAGCTACTGAAAGTCCATCTCTAAACTGCTGATTTCAGTCTGTTGTCAACCACAGTACAGGATTCACCCAGTGGAAAGGATTCTCTGATTAGCTTTCACTGCATGCCACCTATGTAATCAGGCTCCTAAGAACTGGAATAAGCCCTCACATCTGCTCATGTAATAAGATGAGGTGCACACACATCCTGGCTCCAGCAGCAGTGAAAGGAAAGATGACATTATTGTTGAGCCTCTATTGTTTACTTCTTGGAAAGGTGGCTCCACAGCTTTATTAATACAAAGGCGTTAAAATATAAAATGAGAAGCGGAGAAGAGGGAAATTTGCAGGTTTATCTGAATATATTCTATTGAAAGGTGATATTCATAATCATCTTAGAAGAGCTTTATAGTACCACTAGGGTTTAGCTGTTGTTCTGCGTTTACTTAAGGAACCTTGTTTCTGCCCTACTCTGAAAAAAACCCACCTAAACTGTGCCACTTAATCACCTTTTTTTCACTACAATTTCAGTGGTCTCTGTCATT